>APFE031562197.1:0-55941 GCA_000404065.3 Pinus taeda | reverse complement strand
TGCTTTCATCACCTGAGTGTGCCATTCTGTGAAAAGTATATCCTTATATGTTTCAAGTATCCTGGGCAAATTTGCTACTTTTTCCTGATCAAAATCTTGCCATTCAAGATGTGCAGTAATGGCCTCATCGGCTTGATTTAATTCATCCCTGGCTTTCTCTACCTGCTCATTTATAGATATAGTTAACTCGCACAGTGGCTCAGCTTGAGCGATCTGTTAACACAAGAGTTTAACCTGAGATATTAGTGCATTGTTTATTAATGATGCTTCTTTTCTAAACTCTGCCACTTGCGAAGCCCCTTTTATCTTTTCTAACTGCGATGACATTTGACCGATTTGCTCATCTTTGGTTTTCACCATTTGTTCATTTGTTGCTTTCAACTGTGCCAATGCCTCGATCAATTATTTCTGTTTTTGGATCGCACTTTGGTTGATCCTTTGTTTTTCTTCTTGCAATTGCTGGGTTAATTGATTGTTCATTTGCTTTTGTGCCAGCAACTGCTCCTCTGCTTGTGCTGCCTTCTGCTTTGTTTTGGCCAATTCCGTCTGTAATGCGGAGATTTCTTGGTCCTTATTCTTCAATAGAAGGCTTACCTCTGATGCTTTGTCTGTTGTTGCTACCGAATAGGCTCCAGCATACTGTGACAACTTTGTTAGATCATCGGAGGGGTCTAATTTCTCCTTCCATACTACATTACCCGTGACTGTTTGCTCTGGAAAGATAGAAGGTTGATCAATCCTTCGTCTTTTCCTTGATCGCTTTACAACTGCTCTATGCCTCGGGCTGTAGAAAACATCCAATGGAGGAATATCTTCTACCTGCAGAATGATTTGATCGGTGGAATCTTTTGGAATTATCTCAACATCCTTAGACTTAGGTGGGCCGCTGGTTCCGCTTAGAACCTGGGGTGAAGTAACGTCTTGCATGTCGTTAGTCTTAGAAGTGTCTGTATCTTTTGAACCTTTTATTCCACTGATGATAGAATCAAATTGCTGCCATTCCTGGAGCAATTTAGGGTCTATGTTAGTGCCCACATTGGTATTAGTGGTGGTCTGTTGCCTTTTCTCAGTTTGAGCCTCCTTCTGTACTTGTTCTTGTTCTTTCTTCTTATGCTCCTCTTGTTCCCTCTGTTTCTTATCTTCATGCTCTTTCTTTAGTTGTTCTTCTTGCTCCTTCCTCTTCTTTTCCTCCTGCTCCTTATTATGATCTTTTGTGATAGCAGGAGGTTATTTTAACTGTTCCCGACCAGGCTCGCTTGACGATGTCACTGGGGTCGTTCCTAATAAATCTAGAGGCAGAGTTTGCAACCTCTGTTCTCTAAGTTTATTGAAGTCGGTCAACCTTTCATCATTATATTTCATCTTAGCGAGTTCTTTAGCCTGACCTATGGTTTCAACTAAAGTGAACAGGTCATCAAACATATCTTCCTGATGGTCAAACTTTGTCAATTTGGCTTGTTCTAATGCGGCATAGGCAACTAGATTTGGATCAAATGCCCTGTTTGGGATTGTGGCCAGAGCCAAAGATTGAAGCTTTGTGGCTTCCTTTTCTGCATGTTTGAGATCATGCAGCGTAAAGACACCACACCTCAAGGGAAAAGATGGCCAGCTTCTTTTCTTTTCTCTTTTGAGAGTCTGTGTAGTACTCTCAGCCATAATCTGATATGTGATTTCTCTTGCTAGCAGCCTATCTGGAACATATAAAGGGAGAACATGTGGGTTGGCTTGGCTACCATAAACTCTGATATAGGTAAATTTCTCTTCTCGAAACCAACTTGCCACTGCTGGTAAATCAAAGGAAGCTTGATAGGAAATCTTCAAAATGGGTTTATCAAAAATGGAATAGTAAATGGACACCATAAAGCCATTGAAGATTTGATATAGGTGGTTTTTGTAAAAAGACTTCCACAATTTTTGGTGGTATATATGAATGGGCGAGGGGTCTTGTGTAGTCCACCTCCAACCGAGAACAGGAAATTTGGAATTGAAACATAATGTGTCTAAGATATATGCACTATAGTAAAATGGGGGGATTTTTCTTTCAGTAACCACAGTCTTATTTCTAAAATCACGAGCAGCTACTGCTAGTTTATCTGAGAGAATAGTAGCCCAATCCATAATTATACTGTTTACTGCTGCCTCCATAAGAGGAACCATTTCTATGGTAAAACTAGCAAAGTCGTGCAGTCCCCATAGCCTAGACATCATTATACCCACATAACAATAAGGAGAATCTAAAGAATCAACAGAATACTTACCAGAAGATTCATGTTTGTGCTTGTTTGGATTTTGTCTCCAATCCTTGATGGGTTCCGATTCAATTTCATTTTCGTTTGCAAACTTCTCCAGGAAATCCTTGTTATATATTTTCTCTGGCTCGAGCAAATGATACATTTGCCTTAGGTCATCTGCTTTGAATGATCCGAAAATCCTCCCATCTTTGGTGCTGAAAGTTCTGTGCAAGATTGGGATTTCTTCAATTTCCCATCGCACAACGTCTGTGTATGGGAGAATTTGCTCCCTGGCTGCTATTCTATGAAGGAAAGATTCGGCTAAATCTTTGAGAGTGCAATCAGACTTCCGTAGTAAATCCGGGACAACTTCTGTTACCGTCTTCTATGGTTTCTTGGCTTCAATTAAGTTGTAAGTGCCTTGCCAAGTAACTCTGGTGAGACCCATGCATGTAGTATCAGATATTAGGCCTTTCTTCTTGTTTACAGTAGCTTGTCCTGTGACTGGTGGAGCGGAAGCACCTGCAGTCTTCTTTGATTTATTTCCCATCATGCTCAAACTCCTGTCTATGAAAGAATTCTGCATAGAGAGGCAATTGCGCGTAATACAGAGAGATAACAATGAAAGCTTGCAAGTGACAATAACATATGAATAGGTACGCAATAAGATATTCAGCTTTTTAAATGGGCGCGGAGACAATCCATAGAAAGATTTTAAGACATGATCCCATTAATTGGCCATATAAAACCTGCCATCCTTTAAATGCCCATTAAATCGTTATTCGGGCGAATAATCTCCTTAAGCATGCAATGGACGTTTTGTCGGATGAGTGCAAGTGATTAAGCCTTAAATATGAAGGAATTGAGCTATCCCATCACTTAACGGCTTGTTATCGAAAACCGCGCTTTATCGCATCGCATCGGGTGTATGACGAGCACGCCTTAATGATGAGTATTGGATACCATCGATCGCCGAATGCGATATTGCATCGGCGAAAAGCTTTGTGCACATCAAGACTCAAGTGGGAATAGACCGCCGATCGCCGAACGCTGATTGCGCATCGCATTAGGGCAAATGGCATAGGGTGCTTTAAGGTGTGCATTGGATATTGTCGATCGCTGATTGCGATATTGCATCGGCGGAAAGCTTTGTGCCACTTACGTATAATTCTTATGTCATTGCGATATGTGATCTTGCGATCGCTTTAGCGCAATGACCAAGATTCATTTTATTTCTTTAAATGGGTTTGTTCAAAAAGGGTTTTATAAACACATTCATTTGATTATCGGGCTTTTTGAACAATAAAAGTATTGATATCAATTTTATTTTAAAGGGACCCATTTCATAGGTTAACGTTTTATGAATAAAAATGATATGAAATGGGGGGTTGTTTGTAGAGCACAACAATTGGCGATTCGCTGGAAGAACCAGTTATCTCTGGAAAAATAAAAAATACTTAAGCTTTTTTGAAATAGAGTTTCAACTACAAGGGGGAAATTCTGATATAACTAGATATTTATGCATTCTGAATATCATGAAACTAATTTTGCTAACTTCCTCCCTTTCCTAACTTGAAATAAGTACATTTTAAGTCTCAAATGGGCCTTTATTGGTTTATAATGATAAAAATAGAAAATCTTTCCAAATCAACCTTTATAGTAAACTCGCCTGTCATAGGTAGAGACTCTGTGCCAGCAAACGTTTATAGTTTCGACAGGGATACCTTTTAACCATGTAATTGTCCATTGTCCCATCCAATTAAAAGTGTGGTTTTAAGAGTGAATTCAAAACATGCTTTCATATTTTTTTCATCTTTCTTTTTTCTGTCATTGACAAGATAAAAAGCCATTGCCCTGGTTTGGTGGCCAGCTGTTGACAATGCCATTCACTGGTAGTAGTCTAACTGAACAAGCTAGCTCGTGATGAGACTCCTTGTCTTGCAATTTCAAGCCATTACCCTGTTTTGGTATCCAGTATTGGTAATGTCAGTTAAACTATTTCCCTATGAACATGGTAAGCAGGCTTGTAATAAGACCTCTTATCTTTAATATCTTATATTTTAGAATTACACTCTGAATAATCATAATGTTTAATGAATGGGATGAACAATCTTTTCCTTAAGAGTCAATGGATGACAGGTTAAGAGTTGAAGATGCTGAAATTGAATTGACTTCTATCTTTGATATTGATAACCTTTTGAGACCAATTTGAAAACAGAAAATGATTTACATTACTTCTATGCTTTGGGAGGAATTCACCAAATTTAAATTGTGGTTTCAGAATACAATGATACCTAATTTCCCAAAAATTATCCCTTTTGGTTAAAAGTTCTATTATTTGAAAGCAAATATTCATAATAATTCTATGAGACAACTTTTCAAACATAGCAAAAGGTCAATGGAAGATGCCTTTAAACTTTATTTCCTAAAAATCCTATAAACTATAAAATCCTATGGAAATTAAAGGAGAAGGGGTTACCTTCTCAATTGAAGAATTTTTTTAGGACGAGGCCATTAATAGGGTGAGAATCCCTCAAACCTACTAAATCTTGTAATATAAAGGTTGAATGGCCTACCTTCTCACAAATCTGAAATGGTCCAAGCCATAACTTCTGGAACTTGGTGTGTTTGCCCTTGTCCTCATGGGCTTTGTCCCATTTCAGAACTAAATCGTCGACTTGGAATTGTTTTGAACCTGATGAGATTGAATCAAAAGCTGCTTTGATGATTTGTTGATGTTTGGCATGGATATCCTTGGCTTTTTCTCTTTCTTCTTCTAGCTTTAAGATTTGGTCATATCTAAGATCAAGAGAAGAGGAAGGAGCTTCCTCAATGAACTGCACTAGGGCTAAAGAAGGAAGAATAAGGTTTGTGGGCAGTATTGCTTCTTTTCCATACACAAGATTAAATGGAGAGGTTCCTATAGAAGCTTTCTGTGTTATCCTATCAACCCATAATGCAAACACTAGGGATTTGTGCCAATTTCTATGATTTTGTTCGATTGTTCGCTTGATGATTTTCATTAGATTCTTATTAGTGGACTCTGCTAAACCATTACCCTGGGGTTAGTAATTAGCAGAATACTTTAACGTAAATCCTCTCTTGATATTAGAATCAAACATAGCATTGCCTGAGAAATAAGAAGCATGATAAAAAACAAGAGCAGTTGGGACACCAAACCTGGTAATGATGAATTGATCTATGAATTCAATGATTGCTTCAGAATTTGCTGTCTTCAAAGGGATTGCTTCAACCCATTTAGTGAAATAGTCAGCAACAGTAAGAATATACTTATGCTGCTTGGAAGAAGGTGGATTAATTTCCCCAATGATATCCAATCCCCATTGCTCAAATGGTTGTTCAATGTTGACTGGTTGCAAATGGAAATCCGGTTTTCGTTGTCTTCCACTAGAAGTTTGGCAATTGAGGCATTTCCTTACATACTCATGGGCATCTCTAAATAGATTTGGCCAATAATATCCAGCATGAATAATCTTGTGAGCTATTGTGTCAGCTCCAAAATGTCCTCCTGCTGGTCCATCATGTAACTCCTACGAAACCTTTTGGGCTTCAGGTTTCTCAAGGCATCTTAGTAAAATAGAATCATAATGCTTCTTAAAAAGCACATCATCAATAATTGTAAAGCTCTTTGCTTTTAACCTGATGGCCCTTTTGCTTTTGCAAGATAAATTTGGAGGAGCATAACCATTTTTTAAATAAAATATTAAATCTGCATATTGAGATTCGGAATCAGTGACACTTATCTGATTGATCTCTTCAGTTGGATCTATATCTCTTGATTTGGGAATGTTGGAAGCTCCTGCCAATATCCTGCAAAAACCTTGGCCTCTAACAATTTTTCCTGGCCTAATTTCTAAGTCATACTCTTGAAGCGCTGTGACCCAATTTGCCCTTTTTTCACCCAGTTCTTTTTGTATTAATAGTTGCCTAACAGCTGGGAAAGGAACTATAACTTTTGTGCGGGTTGTCAGAAGGAAGTGTCTATAATGTTTGACTGCTTTAAACATAGCAAAGGCTTGTTTTTCCACATCGGAGTAATTCAATTCGGCACCCTGAAGATTTGAGCTAAAAAATGAAATGGGCGCCTCCAAATTGTGATCATTTAGTTGCGTAAGTACTGCAGCATATGAAGAGTCGGATGCGATATTATATAATGTGAAATGATTAGAGAAATTTGGAGTATTTAAGGAGGGGGTGTTGATTATGGATTGCTTGATCAAATAAAAAGCTTCTTTTTCTAGCGATCCCCACCTAAAGACATAATTTTTCTTAATCATTTTTTGGAGTGGCAAAATAATGTGAGAGAAATCTGGTACAAATCTTTTAACGAAATTAATCTGGCCTAGAAATGACTGCATCGATTTCTTATTGTGAGGGAATGGGATCTCAGAAATTTCTTTGATCCGATCAGGATCGATATAAATGCCATCTCGAGACACAATAAAACCCAAGAGTTTACCTTGATCAAGAGCAAAGAATGACTTTTTGGGGTTAAGAGAAATACCATATCTTTTACATCGTTGAAAGATTTGGTTCAAGTCATGTAAATGATTAGACCTCTCTTTAGAGAATACAATTATATCGTCTAGATAGATGACTACTGTTCGATTAATCAATCCCCTAAAAGCTGTATCCATAGCTCTTTGGAATGTCGCTCCTGCATTTATAAGTCCAAAAGGCATTTTTTGATATGCATATGTTCCCCATTTTGTTCTAAATGTAGTCTTAAGCTGGTCATCAGGATGAACGAAGACTTGGTTGTATCCTAAAAAACCATCTAGAAAGGACATCACTTCAGAACCTGCCACTGATTGAAGTATTTGCTCCATAGTACGCAATGGGAAATTGTCTTTCAAGCTTGCTCTGTTCAAATTTCTGAAATTGATACAAATTCGAATGTCGCCATTTTTCTTCCTGACTGGCACCATATTAGAAACCCAGTTGGAATGTCGGACTGGAAAGATAATCTTGGCTTTAAGGAGTTTTTTAAGCTCCGACTTTATCTGGCTTTCTAAATTTGGGTGTATTTTTCTTAACTTCTGTTGAATCGGTTTTTGATTGGGAAGCATTGGAATGGTATGTTGGATAATAGATGTATCATAAGTCTTTAAGTCATCATATTTCCAAGCAAAAACTTGTTTATTTTTTCTTAACAGTTTAATGAATGCTTCTGTCTCTTCTACAGAAAGTCCTAATCCTAAATTCACATTTTGAGGAGCTTGCTCAGTACCCAAATTTATCAATTCAAACCTTAGGGTAGAGCTTTGGATCTTTGTATTAGTTACAGGTTTAAATCTGTCTTTTATATCATAAAGATCTTCTAGCTTTACCACAGGCTTAGGAATTGAATTTTCCTGAGGTGTTTGCTTTATTTGGGAGTCATGCTCATCTTCTTCAATGATTTGGTTGTCATAAGACTTCTCAGAAGTTAAGAATTGTAAAATATCATCATCATGATTAAATATTCTCCAATTAGTGACATTATCAGGAATTGAAGGCCTGAAAATCAACTCTATGGAAAATCTATCAGGGTTGTAGTCTTCAGAAGGTAGAAGCCTGGAGGCTACATTGGCTAGTAGGTCGGCTGCCGAATTCTAGGACCGAGGAATGGAGGAAATGTTAAATTCTAAAAAATGTGAGGTAAGGTCTTGCACTAGCGATTGGTAATGCTTAAGATGATTGGAAAGGCAATGAATCGCATTCCTAACCTGTTTAACAATAATTTCAGAATCGCCGAATACTTTTAGATATTGCACTTTAAGGTCGATTGCTTTATATAATCCCTGAACTAAAGCTTCATATTCGGCTGTGTTGTTAGTGCACTCAAATTCTAATCTGCAAGACAGCATTGTCTTTTCCCCATGTGGACTAACCAAGATGCATCCTGCTCCTGAGCCTTCACTAGACTTGGAGCCATCAAAATACAAAAACCAAAATAAAGGAGTATTAACAATCATATTTACAGTTTTCTCATTATCATTGAAACACCTAGACTTATCTGTTTGGGAAAAATTTTCAATCGGAGATGTAAAATGATTAACAGAGAAAGGGGAGGGTTGGGCAACAAAGTTGCCAAAGAACGACTCTGATGAATAATTTCCCAAAACGTTGTTGTTGAATGCTATGGGGTGGTTTTCTTGTTCAAAATCGGTAACTGTATGGGTCATATGTTTTTCTCGATCAATCTTTATTTGACTTGGCTTACCTTTATAAGGAAGCCACATGTGTGACCAATCAGTAGAAATATACCCATGCAATTTTTCGGACCAATCTCTACTCAAAATTAAACCGTAAAACTCAGGTATATCAGCTATTAGAATGTCAATCCTTTGTACTATTCTGGGATCAGCAGACAACCTGATAGTTACGGAATTAATCTCTCCAACAACCTGCACATTGGTCCTGTCCAATTGTACAATATGGATGGCAGACTTCTGGGGCTGTATGTTCAATTTGGAACAAACTGAAGCTGGCATTATGTTGGATGATGCTCCTGAGTCAATTAAACAGTTGTGCAGGTTTCTGTTATAGATTTCATAAGTCAGAAGGAAGGGTGGAGTATGAGAACTTGATCTGTCTCCAATTAGAATTGAATCGGTAGCTTCAACCATACCTGGAGGAGATTGGCCTAAATCATTAGCAGCTTTTGAACTAGGAAGTGGTGTAGAGGGAAAATCATTCAATTCTTTAGGGAGTAATTTTTGCTGATGCTTTAGCTTACTAAGTTCAAACATGGTTATGTTTGCCTTACTTTTCTTCATATCATCAACAATGTTGTATTCCATTGAATCAGATACCACTAACGTTTTAGATGTTGAAGGCGAATTAGAAGTTGAAGGATGGTTTTGGGGAACTACTGCAGGTGATTTCTTTGGAGGTACTTTTTCCTTTGTAGTGGCAGCACCTACACTCCTTTTCTTTGATTTGCCTGGACCGGTTCAGAAGTACTTTTACTTCTAGTAGTTACTGGGAAGGCTTCTTCTTCATTTTCGGTATCAGAATTGGGGAGTATAAAATCCCACATTCCATGGCATTCAGCTACTTCTTCTTCATCGTCAGTTAGTTGGGTTGCCTCTTCTTCTTACTCCTCTTGGTCTGAATCTGCATTAGATATGACATTGGGTGGCTTTGTTTTAGTTTTCTTATAAGTCCTAAATGGTATTTTGTTTGAAGTTTCGGCCACCTGTTTCTTTATGTCAATCATTTCGTTAGACAAAGTTTTCAGGACCTTTTGCAATCCCTCCATGTCATATGGGTCTTTAGACCTTTTCTTCTTGGAGTCTTCTTTAAAAGAGAATTTTTTAGCTTTTCTGTCTTCCAAGGCAGCTTTCTTTTCTAAGGCATTGATGCGTTTCTCCATAGCAAGTGCTTCTTTCATATTTTCTGCTAAGGTAGGTTTCGCAGCCCTATCTACAAAAATGGCTATATTGGCAGGTAGGGCAGTGATATACCATTCGCTTCGAATTTGTTCACTTGGTTTGGAAGCTGTAGGGATTTTGTTCAGGAGTTTATTGAAGCGAGCATTAAATTCCTTAATTGGTTCCCTATGCTCTATTCTTAGGTTGGAGAGATCGTTTATTAAAGTTGCAAAAGACCTATCATCTCCATATTTAGTAAGAAACTGCTCTTGGTAGGTGTCCCAACTGGTAATGGAACCAGAGGGTAAGGAGAAATACCAGGATCCTACTGATCCTTGAAAAGTATAAGGTAAAAGTCTAACAACAACATCTTGTTCTGTTACCCCTTTCAAGTTGACCGACAACATAAAATTATTAATGTGTTCCTCGGCCTGGGTTCCATCATTTGGATTAAACTTGGGGAGCCATTTTTCCGGAGAATCTAGTAATGGATGCAATGGTGCAGGCATATTGACTGCACCATGTCTGGTCCATGGATCTACCATTGTAATAGCACTGGTGGTTGGTACTACCATTGGGATTACAGATGTATGGTAAGTAAATAATATCGAGGAGTGAGGAGATTGAGATGTTGAGGCTTATGTTCCCTGGTGGACAACAATATTTAATGAAGGAGTGGGTGATTGACTTTGTAGATGGGGAGATGAAATGGATGATGTGGATGAAAGCTCTACACTATCAGACTCTTCAGTATATTTCTTGGCTTTTTTCCTTTTGGGTAAAGGGAACTCAGTGGGTTCAATACCAAGATTTTCACTTTGAAGTCTGCTAAGTGGATGAGATAGATTGAACTGCGAAGTCACACAACTTTGTGATACCTCAGATCTCTGTGGCGAAATCAAGAAGCTCTGAAGTTTGTGGATAAGAGACTGGACTTCAGGGGATTCAAGACTTAATTGTTCTGGAGTATGATGGGTTTGAGCAGTGGTAGTTGATTCCTATTCTTCTTGATTGTATGCTGGAGAACCAGCATGCGATCGAGAATAACAAGGAGATTTGGAGGGAGAATTACTCTTAGAATGGCTTGCAGACCTGGGTTTGCTTGCCATTCATAGTCAGCGCCCTCCTTCTAGCGCAAAAAATGTTCATGCCTCAAAAATCGCTGCAACAACATTGGGGAAACCACACGGTCTGGACCTTAGTACAACTCCTTTTCCATTTGGGGTAGTGGCTTTGACTGGGGATAATGGGACCAGTTTCCCAGAAATAGATAAATAGGATGGGTGAATGATTTATAGATAACACTAGCAGTGAGCGAAAGGCTAAAACTATTGACAGAAATATAAATAAATGAAACTATCCCGGGAATCTATTGAGCTCTAAAGCGTAGCGTTTGATGTTCTATGTCTAAATAGTTAAGCAGAGCGATTGAAGTGAAATTACCACACTTTAAACATTTATATCATTATCATACACATGATTAAAAGCAAAGGCACATCACTAAACATCCAATAGTGGAATGAATAAGATCTGTTGTTATAGCGCATGCATATAATCAACGATAGCAAGAATAATTACATAACAATTCATATAAACAGAATGAATTCAGACATATATAAAAATACCATATGAGTTGCGTAACACTCCCAGATATCAATCGCTATGTGCAGTTCTTCCTTTAACGAAAAACATTCTTCAATCAACGACAATAGCGCACAATTGCATAAAGAAACTTCCTCATTAAAGTAAGAACAACTGGTCGAGTTTCATAAAAGAATATTGGCTGAAGCACAGTAGTGCAAACTTCAATCTGTTAAGTCTCTTACAAAATTTTACGACCCTTTCTAAAAAGATGAAAGGGTCTATAAATACAATACTAATTTAAATATCTACTAAATAGAAATGCTACTAAATTGATATAAATAACTTTTGATCCTATTTTGGCTAGCGATCTGGCAAGCTGGAGGGTGATTCATCAAGTCGGTTGCTTTCCTTTGAATCTGGGCTGATTTATTGCAAGCATTGGCTCAACTTCCGAAGGTTTGTTGAGGCGGAAACTGAGCTGGGCAGCATAGGTGACATCTCGAATATCTGGGATCATTCACCCGATTGCATCTGTTAAACACTTAAGGGTGGCTCTTTGCGTATGCGGCTTAATTAGGAAGAGCCAATATGCTTCCAAGTTTAAACTATTAACCCCGGAAATTAATCTTCCCTTTTCTTCTAACTCAGGATAACATGATTGCTCCAATGTATTTGTTGTTGTTATCTTTCTTGGTGTACATTGGGAAATCATATTTGCCAAGTAGAGAGTGTTGTTGACTAAATCAACTAGATTGCTAGAAGTTTATCTACATCTTGAAGCTGCTCTCTTTGCTTTCATCACCTCAGTGTTCCATTCTGTGAAAAGTATATCCTTATATGTTTCAAGTATCCTGGGAAAATTTTTTGCTTTTCCCTGATCAGAATCTTGCCATTCAAGATCTGCAGTAATGGCCTCATCGGCTTGATTTAATTCATCCCTGGCTTTCTCTACCTACTCATTTATAGATATAGTTAACTAGCACAGTGGCTCAGCTTGAGTGATCTGTTGACACAAGAGTTTAACCTGAGATATTAGTGCATTGTTTATTAATGATGCTTCTTTTCTGAACTCTGCCACTTGCGAAGCCCCTTTTATCTTTTCTAGCTGCGATGACATTTGAACGATTTGCTCATCTTTGGTTTTCACCATTTGTTCATTTGCTGCTTTCAACTGTGCCAATGCCTCGGTCAATTATTTCTGTTTCTGGATCACACTTTGGTCGATCCTTTGCTTTTCCGATTGCAATTGCTGGGTTAATTGATTGTTCATTTGTTGTTGTGCCAGCAACTGCTCCTCTGCTTGCGCTTCCTTCTGCTTTGTTTTGGCCAATTCCGTCTGTAATGTGGAGATTTCTTGGTCCTTATTCTTCAATAGAAGGCTTACCTCTGATGCTTTGTCGATTGTTGTTGCCAAATAGGCTCCAGCATACTGTGAAAACTTTGTTAGATCATTGGAGGGGTCCAATTTCTCCTTCCATACTACATTACCTGTGACTGTTTGCTCTAGAAAGATAGAAGGTTGATCAATCCTTCGTCTTTTCCTTGATCGCTTTACAACTGCTCTATGCCTCGGGTTGTAGAAAACATCCAATGGAGGAATATCTTCTACCTGCAGAATGATTTGATCAGTGGGATCTTTTGGAATTATCCCAACATCCTTAGACTTAGGTGGGCCGCTGGTTCCGCTTAAAACCTGGGGTGAAGTAACCTCTTGCATGTCGTTAGTCTTAGAAGTGTCTGTATCTTTTGAGCATTTTATTCCACTGATGATAGAATCAAACTGTTTCCATTCTTGGAGCAATTTAGGGTCTGTGGTAGTGCCCACATTGGTATCAGTGGTGGTCTGTTGTCTTTTCTCAGTTTGAGACTCCTTCTGTACTTGTTCTTGTTCTTTCTTCTTATGCTCCTCTTGTTCCCTCTGTTGCTTATCTTCGTGCTCTTTCTTTAGCTGTTCTTCTTGCTCCTTCCTCTGCTTTTCCTCCTGCTCCTTATTATGATCTTTTTTTATAGCAGGAGGTTCTTTTAACTGTTGTCGACCAGGCTCGCTTGACGATGTTGCTGGGGTCGTTGATAATAAATCTAGAGGCAGAGTTTGCAACCTCTGTTCTCTAAGTTTATTGAACTCAGTCAACCCTTCATCATTATATTTCATCTTAGCGAGTTCTTTAGCCTGACCTATGGTTTCAACTGAAGTGAAAAGGTCATCAAACATATCTTCCTGATGCTTAAACTTTGTCAATTTGGCTTGTTCTAATGCGGCATAGGCAACTAGCTTTGGATCAAATGCCCTATTTGGGATTGTGGCCAGAGCCAAAGATTGAATCTTAGTGGCTTCCTTTTCTGCATGTTTGAGATCATGCAGCGTAAAGACACCACACCGCAAGGGAAAAGATGGCCAGCCTCTTTTCTTTTCTCTTTTGAGAGTCTGTGTAGTACTCTCAGCCATAATCTGATATGCGATTTCTCTTGCTAGCAGCGTATATGGAACATATAAAGGGATAACATGTGGGTTGGCTTGGCTACCCTAAACTTTGATATAGGCAAATTTCTCTTCTCCAAACCAACTTGCCACTGCTGGTAAATCAAAGGAAGATTGATAGGAAATCTTCGGAATGGGTTTATCAAAAATGGAATAGCAAATGGGCACCATAAAGCCATTGCAGATTTGATACAGGTGGTTTTTGTAAAAATACTTCCACAATTTTTGGTGGTATATATGAATGGGCGAGGGGTCCTGTGCAGTCCACCTCCAACCGAGAATAGGAAATTCGGAATTGAAACATAATGTGTCTAAGATATATGCACTATAGTAAAATGGGGGGATTTTTCTTTCAGTGACCACAGTCTTATTTCTAAAATCACGAACAGCTACTGCTAGTTTATCTGAGAGAATAGTAGCCCAATACATAATTATACTGTTTGCTGCTGCCTCCATAAGAGGAACAATTTCTATGGTAAAACTAGCAGAGTCGTGCAATCCCCATAGCCTACCCATCATTATACCTGCATAACAATAAGGATAAGCCAAAGAATCAACCGAATACTTACCGAAAGATTCGTGTTTGTGCTTGTTTGGATTTTGTCTCCAATCCTTGATGGGTTCGGATTCAATTTCATTTTCGCTTGCAAAATTCTCCAAGAAATCCTTGTTATATATTTTCTCTGGCTCGGGCAAATGATACATTTGCCTTAGGTCATCTGCTTTGAATGATCCGAAAATCCTCCCATCTCTGGTGCTGAAAGTTCTGTCCAAGATTGGGATTTCTTCAATTGCCCATCGCACAACGTCTATGTATGGGAGAATTTGCTCCCTGGCTGCTATTCTGTGAAGGAAAGAGTTGGCTAAATCTTTGAGAGTGCAATCAGACTTCCATAGTAAATTCGGGCCAGCTTCTGTTACCGTCTTCTGTGGTTTCTCGGCTTCAATTAAGTCGTAAGTGCCTTGCCAAGTAACTCTGGTGAGACCCGTGCATGTAGTATCAGATATTAGGCCTTTCTTCTTGTTTATAGCAGCTTGTCCAGTGACTGGTGGAGCGGAAGCACCTGCAGTCTTCTTTGATTTCTTTCCCATCATGCTCAAACTCCTGTCTATGAAAGAATTCTGCACAGAGAGGCAATTGCGCGTAATGCAAAGAGATAACAATGAAAGCTTGCAAGTGACAATAACATATGAATAGGTGTGCAATAAGATATTCAGCTTTTAAAATGGGCTCGGAGACAATCCATAGAAAGATTTTAAGACATGATCCCATTAATTGGCCGTATAAAACCTGTCATCCTTTAAATGCCCATTAAATCGTTATTCGGGCGAATAATCTCCTTAAGCATGCAATGGACGTTTTGGCAACTGAGCGCAAGTGATTAAGCCTTAAATATGAATGAATTGAGCTATCCCATCACTTAACGGCTTGTTATCGAAAATCGTGCTTTATCGCATCACATTGGGTGTATCACGAGCGTGCCTTAATGATGAGTATTGGATACCGCCGATCACCGAATGCGATATTGCATCGGTGAAAAGCTTTGTCCGCATCAAGACTCAAGTGGGAATAGACCGCCGATCGCCGAACGCTGATTGCGCATCGCATCAGGGCAAATGGCATAGGGTGCTTTAAGGTGTTCATTGGATATTGCCGATCGCCGATTGCGATATCGCATCGGTGGAAAGATTTGTGCCACTTATGTATAATTCTTATGTCATTGTGATATGCGATCTTGCGATCGCTTTAGCACAATGACCAAGATTCATTTTATTTCTTTAAATGGGTTTTTTCAAAAAGGGTTTTATAAACGCATTCATTTGATTATCAGGATTTTTGAACAATAAAAGTATTGATATCAATTTTATTTTAAAGGGACCCATTTCATAGGTTAATGTTTTATGAATAAAAATGATATGAAATGGGGGGTTGTTTGTAGAGCACAACAGATTGGCATATTGATATTGAACAAAGAGAGCTATATATAAGAGAAATGAAGACAAGGAGAATAATTATCAAAACTGGCCCAGATATCCTGAGATGGGGTAGATCCACGAAGGGAACCTTCACAATTAAAGAAGCTTATCATCTAACCATACGGTAGGAACAAGATGAAAATGCACCAATGTGGAAACAAATATGGTAGAGTAAATGGTGGCCGAAAGTAACCATGTTGTATGGTTAGTAGGTAAAGGTCACATTTTAACATGCAATCGGCTTTAGAAGCGTGGATTCTATGGACACCCAAGATGCAGCTTATGCAGGAAGGACCAAGAAATGCAAGAACATCTTCTGAACACATACCCTATCACTCACTAGCAATGGGAAGAAATCAAGAAATTATTTGGGAAGACAAAGAGAGACCTCGATAATATTAAACAAAACATTAAACAATGGGGGAGAGGTCAATTTACGAGCCCGGTGGTAAGAAGAGCCTGGAGTCTAATGGTGGGTTTGAATATGTGGATGATATGGAAAGAAAGAAATAGGAGAATATTTCAAAACAAAGAAATGCCTCCCGAAATGATCTGGAAAGGAACCCAAAGACACATCAGAGAGACTATCCTAGCAGAGGCCTAGAATCAAGAAGATTGGAAAGCAACTCCAGAAGAAGAAAGGATTTGGCAAGGCTAAATATAGAAAAAGGTATGGTGCCTGCCCAGAAGTAGAAAGAACTAAGAACTCATAACCATAGCCCTGCTAAGTTCAAATGCCCATGTGATGGCTTCATCAAACTAAACTTTGATGGAGCCTCCAAAGGAAACCTGGGGTCAGCAGGGTTTGGAGGTATCTTCAGGGACCGTCATGGGCAGACAAGATGGGTATATGTAGATAATGGTGGTATAATGAGCAACAATGAAGCAGAGTTAATGGCATTCAATCAAGGAGTCGGGAAAGCAATCTGAAATGGATACAATAATTTGGAAATAGAAGGCGACTCGAACCTAGTGATAGAGATACTCAGGAAACAAAGTTCCTTGCTAATTGGGGCTGCAATGAACAAGGTGGCAAGGTAGATAGTATATGGCCAACACATTGGGAAGAACAAAGATGGGAGCCTCTCAAATCGATCATTACTCAAGATAATAATGAGCATACGAAATCAAGGTAGTGGATACAAGTGGCCCCTGATCGGGGTGAGAGAGAAGGACAAGATGGTTAACAAGACAACTCAGGGAAGAGGCTGGGAAGGACGACCACCAAATTCTCTAATAATTACTCAATGGGACACAGGGGCATCATGCAAGCCTGTTGGAATCTCGAGGCGCTAAGGTGATAGGGGAGTGGAGGATGAGGGATTAGGAAATGATGGTGGAAGAATGAGGGGATGTAAAATAAAAGGGAGAGGGTTAACGAGGAAGCCTAAGGGAGTGAGAATGACTAGTACTTAGTGAAGAAAGGAGAATATTGTAGCCAAGTGAAAGGTGGATTCTTCTGCAACTAGCGACAATCTGGGCGGTTGCAAAACATAGGATGACACGTTCAGGTCAAGGAAGGGGCCGAGGTGGATGAGGCCGGCAAAGCTAGGCATAATGTAATGACCCCACGACCTTTGCGCCTACACTTTAGAGGCATAGCTAGAAAACTATGAGGAAAACAATACAGGAAGCTGCAAGGGCATATCAAGAAGGAATCGTTGAGGATATATACAAGCCCATTCAGGAACTGGAGGAAAATGTCATGGCGAAAGATTCAGAGCTTAAAATGGAGGAGTGGGGAGATCTCATTCCTGACCCAGGAAATACCAGGGGAAGAATGCCTTTATACAACCAATCCTTGCACATTTACTGGGTGCTTAAGCATCCACTTACAAATTCATGGAACAAGTGGTAGGTGAAATAGCAGAGCTTGCCCGGGGCATGCCAAACAAGAAGAAAGAAATGAAAAATCTTCAGATCATAATGATCATGCAGGACAGTAAGTTGGAAGAAATCTAGCAACATTTAAAAGAGCTAACTCCACTAGTGAAGGAGGTGGCAATAACACCAGAGAATGTGGAAGACAGAGATGTTTAGCTCTTTTAGTTGTTTATTATGCTAGTTTTTTAGGATCAGTTTTATCTTTTCCTTGTAATGGCTTCATCACTGTATGGAACATATTTAGTACTTGTTGGTGTGTGGTCAGCCTTGAATTAAAAAATTATCATCCTCTTGCTCTGGCATTAGAACTAAAATCTATTATGCATGATATCGAAGACACTAATGTTGAACTAGACATTCCTCTCATAACTTTTGTCAAGGAACTTTATCCCACTTATACAAATTATCTTGAGTCACTACAAGCAAATGGAAACCTCAAAGAAATTACCTTTTACTCCCTTGTAAATAAATTTGCTGAGAGAGAGAAAGCTTTTGGGAAGAAGAGATCTCCTCAGTCTTCTCAAGAATTTGTGTGCCTTGCACATAGAGAGAAGAATCTTTCTCAAGATTTTTCCAGAGGAAGAGGTGGTCGAAGAGGAAGAGTAAGAAGAAATTTTAAAGGCAGGGGGGCACACACTCTCAAGGAGAAAAGTCTGATTTGCACTGCATACATTGCAATAGAGATGAATCACATGAGGCACCCACATGCAAGTTTCCTTGGGATAGAATTGAGTAGGAAAGAAATCAAACGAAAGGTAAAACTAATGACAAAGACAAAGGTAACACACTTGAATATTCTCACTATGTTATGGTACATTGTAATATTGCAGTAAATGAAGACTTGTTTAATGCTTCACTTGCTTCTTGGAAAAATAACTGGTTGCTTAATTTAGGAGAAACTTGCCACATGACTTTTCAAAGAGATTATCTTGAAGAATTTACTGACAATGTTGATGGAGCAGTATAGTTTGCAGAGAAATCAAAACTCAAGCCATCAGGGCTTGGCATAATCACGATCAAATTTCCTAGTCTTTCACACTGTCTTTTGCATCATGTTTTATATCTCCCACAACTGAGGAGAAACTTGTTGTCCTTTGTCCACATCCACCAACAAGGACACTCCATTCATATGTTTGATGGCAAGGTTGAGGTGAGAAAAGAATTAGATCACTGACTTGTCATGACGGAGATAGAAGAATAAAGGGTTCTCAAGCTCTAAGGTACCTCTGCTTGTGCACAAACTTTCTCATACAAGTCTTATTATGAGGAAGGTACATTTCCATCAATTCTATTATGGCATGCTATATTTGGACACTTGAAATATGACAGCCTTCACATGTTGAAGAAAATTAGTGTTACTGGTTTGCTTACAATTCCTTGGAAACTTAATCAATGTGATTCTTGCATTCTATGAAAGCATAGAAAACAACCTTTTCATGATTGACATTCGAGAGCACATAGAAAACTTGAATTCATTCTTTCAGATTTTTTTCAGTCCAATGCATGTCCTTTCTCAAATGGAAATGAATATATGATTACATTTATTGATGACTACATGAGAATGTGTTGGGTTTATTTATATAAGAACAAATATGATGCTTTTCAAACATTCAATAACTTTCATACATGGATTGAAAATGATGCACAGTCTCATATTGGCTCTATTCACACTCATAATGGAAAACAATACACTTCAAATGAATTTGAAAATTATCTTCAAAAGCATGGGATCAAAATCCAAACAATTATGCCTTATAATCCTTGACAGAATGGAGTAGCTGAAAGAATGAATAGGACAATCTTAAATATGGTGCATTCCATGATGTTTTTCGAGAATGTAAAATTGATGTTTTGGGCTCATGAAATTCTATGTGTTGTATATGTAAAGAATAGATGTCCATCTAATGCCATTAGAAACAAGACTCCTTATCAAATGTGGTATGGCCACATTCCTTTGGTAAAGCATCTCAGGGTCTTTGGTTCCACCTATTATGCCTTCATACCAAAGGTACATAGAAACGAACTTGGTGCAAGGAGTTGTAAGTGTATCTTATTGGGATATTCAAATACCTCCAAATCATGTCATCTTTATGATGAAGTTAATAAAAAGTTTATTGTATCTAGAGATGTAATCCTTGTTGAATCTTCCAAAACTAATAGTGTTGTTGAGTGGCAACTTGATCGCTTGGACTGATTCATAAATGAAAAACCATTTCAATAATTGGATAATCATATTCCACATCTTGAAGGGGGGATTCCTATACTAGATCAATCTATAGAATATTCTTCTAAAGAAATCTATCCCCCACATGAAAATCCAAACACTGATGATAATTTGGGCGATGTGATTGACATAATTGGGAGACTCAATCTTAATTCAGTCCCAACTCAATCAATTGAGAAACCTAGACCATCTCGAAAAGGTCCCCCAAAGTGGTTGACAAAGACACTTGAAAGTATTCATCCTGATAAAGTTGGAAAGATAGGAACAAGAAATTCAATTAGGCAATGGAGGTGATGTGGATGATTCTAATTCACCTATTGATATGTATGTTTCTTATTATTTTCAATTGAATTTGTCTACATATTTTGAACAAAATTCCTTCAAAGAAGCCGCTTATCATGATGAATGACAAAAATTGATGAAAAGGGAGTATGACGCCTTGATAAAGAATGACACTTAGAAGCTGGTTGATCCTCCATTAGCAACCAAACCAATTGGCTGCAAGTGGGTCTACAAGAACAAGTATAAATTTGATGGCTCACTTGACAAGCAAAAATCCAGGCTTGTGGCAAAAGGTTTTTCATAGAAGGGACGGGTTGATTATGAGGATAATTTTTCTACCACAGCAAAATGGGCTACCATTTAGACATTCTTTTCCCTAGCAGCTCAGAATGGTTGGAAAGTCCACCAAATGGATGTAAAAAATGCTTTCTTGAATGGAGATCTAAAAGAGAATGATTTTATGTCCTAAGCTGAAGGATTTGTTGTGAAAGTACATGAACATAAAGTATGCAAACTTGCAAAATGCTTGTATGGCCTCAAGCAAGCACCACGAGCTTGGTTTGAAAAGTTAATTGAGCATCTTCTCAAACTCAACTTTGAACATTATGATCTTGACGATGCAACTTTGTTTGTCAAGAAAGCTGGTAAAACAATTGTATATCTTTTGGTATATGTAGATGATATTTTTATGACAGGGAACAACGAGAGATACATTGCATCCATAAAGAAGGAATTAAGGAAAGGTTTTGAAATGATTGATTTGGGCTATGTTCATTACTATCTTGGTATTGAAGTAATAAAACATCTGAGACCTATATTCCTTTCTCGAAATAAGTACATTGGAGATCTGTTGAACTAGTTTTGCATGGTTGAGTACAATATTCTAACTACTCTAATGGAACAAAACTTAAAGCTCACATCTATTGAAGGAAAAGAATCTGAAGATGCAACAAATTATAGACAGCTTGTGGGAAGTCTCAACTACCTGACTACTACCAGACCAGACATTTCATTTGTTGTTGGAATCCTCTCCCCATTTATGAAAAAGCCTTATGAGGGACATTGGTTTGCTGCAAAAAGAGTTCTAAAGTACTTGAAGGGAACTCAAGACTTTCGAGTCAAGTTTAGATAGGTGGGTGACTTTAGTTTGATTGGATACTATGATTCAAACTTCGATGGAGACAAAGAAATTGGGGTATCTACTTCTAGTTATGCTATGATTCTTAGATAAGGAGTTGTCTCTTGGAGATTTCGTAAACAATCAGTTCCAACAGATTCCACAATAGAGGCAGAATATGTGGCCGCAATTGAGGCGAAAAATGAAATTGTGTGGCTCAGGAAAATTTTAGAATACTTGCAGGTAAAACAAGTACATTCAACTCCATTGATGATTAACAACACCTCTGCAATAAAGTTGGCCAGGAACCCAAAATATTGTGATCGAACAAAGCACATCAATACAAAATACCATCTGATTCAAAATCATGTTGAGGCCAAGACAATCCATCTATGCCATTGTGCCACTGATGAGCAAATTGCACAAATCTTCATCAAAGCCATTGGAAGATACAATCTTGAAAGATTCAGAATGATGCTTGGGATCACCAACATCATTTTAGATTAAGGGGTCGAATGTTGACACCAAATCATGGCGATTGGGTGAACATTTGTAAATAATGTAAACAATAAGTAATGGAAAAGGAAGAGTCATTGGGAGGTGAAACCCAATAGTCACTCCTTCGTGTATATAACTATCAGCAATCTAAATGAATAAACACACTTGATTCGAGGAGTTACTTCGTGGCCTGACAATATCTATAGGAGATGTTCAATTTATATATTTATGGATTGTTATAGTGGATATTCAATGTATATCGCATGTATTTTAATGGTGTGATGAAGTTAATTCTATTTACTAGTATAGATTCATCTTAAATAGGGATCTAACATGCCCCAAAAAGGATCAAATTTCTTCAACAACAAAATACAATGTGTTATTTTTCATTGTTTTACACAATTCATTAAAGATGATATATAAGATATACTTAATTGACATTAAAATATTTTATATAATATGCACATCAAGACATGTTATCACACAAATTAAATAATTTATTATTACTAACATATATTAAGTATATGTCAAAATAGTTTTTTATTATTAATATGTTTTAGGTATATGTCAATATTAATTTGTATTAAAATATTTTATTAATAGTCTATATTGAATATTTTTATACATACAACATTAAAACATTTTTTTTCTATATATAGATATATATAAAGTTCATATTAACCTAAATTAGTTAACATAGATCTTCGAATACTTTATTTAAATATCTTGTTTAAGTATTTTTGAAAAGTATAGGATTTAAATATCTTACTTGCACATCATTTTTTACTTTGAATTACTTTAAATCATATTCATTCTTTTTACTATTTTTTATTTACACTTTGTCGCATACTGAGTTGTAGCATGACCCTCTCGGAATGTGTTCATAGAGTTCAAACATGCCCCTTTAAAATTCAAAAAAAGAAATAATGTTCTAAATATTAAAATATGGTATGCTATAATAAAAAAATGAATGTATTGTAAAGTAACTAAAATTAAAATATAAAAGAAATTGCCAATAAGAAGTTTAAACCTTATACTTTTCAGAAAAAATTCAAAAGTAGATTTAATTAAACCATTCAAAAATCTATGTTAATTAATATAGGTCTATATCATCTTCTTCTATATCTATATATAGAAAATAAAATATTTTGATGTTTTATATAAAAAAATAGATTCAATATAGATTATCAATAAAATATTTTAATACAAATTAATATTCTCACACACACACATATATTTGTGCTATAAAATATTTCAATGTTAACTATATATATTATATATCATTTAAAAAACTTATGTTTATTTCAAGAAAAAAAAATTATTGTGAAATGTTTATTTAATCTTACATATAACATTTAAAAATATAATGTAAACAATGAAAATTACATATTGTATTTTACACTTTAAAAAATTATACTCAGAAAAATTGTCCCCTATGCTCATGTTAAATTCATACTTAAATAAATCTATACTAATAATATAATTACAAATATATTTCTTTATCATATCTTTATATTAGAATTGTAGATTTCAATTTTGAAAAAATAATAAGTTTATAATGGTATACTCCAATTTTTTTTTTCCCTTTCTTAAATTGTGGAATTTTACAGTCAACATTTTCTGCGTAGAGTCGACTCGAAATTCGAACTCAAACAAGATAAGTACGCTTTATATCATCATTTCTATTATTCATTCTGAAGAACTCACCTAAATTTGAGAACAGGTTTCATGGAGCTGCACAATTATCCGGCCACACTATTGGTACAAAGTTATATAGCTCCTTGAAATTCGTAAGGGATTGACCCCCGTAAAATGGGCTCGGAGGTAAGCTCTTCCTTTTGTGTGACACATTGGCTCTGACATTGGGTAGGGTTACATGCTTATGCCAACTCATACAAGTCGGCATGGCTCACACACAAATTGGTCCAAAGATTCGCCCCGCCGGATTCTATGCGCATTTCTTCGCTTTTCATCATGGTGCCTCCACCAAACTTTTGCCTCAGCACGGTAAGCTTCGATCGCTCTTCACTGTGATATCATTTTCACCGTATTCTTTCTCCACAGCGGTTTTCCATGACAGCGCTGGCGTAACATTACTTTAATAGTTTCCAAATCCATAGGTTCCAAATCCACAACATTATGTTGAGTGGATAGTTAGTCTCATGTTTATAAAATAATTATTAATTAATTATTAATGAACTTAGAAAATATAACAATCAATTTAACACTTATAAAAATGTTTACTAGAATAAAAATTTAATTGACTACATCTGAATCAATCTGGATCAATTAAACTGGATCAACTACTTGTACTGTTAGGCCAATTGGATCATTGGCCATTTACCATAAAAGGGAGCAGCTCGGTTTAGCTTGTATTACCGGAACAGGGACTAGCTCTGTTTAGATAGTATTCGAATTCCGATTAGAATAGGATATGATATAGAAGTAATTTGATTAAAATAAAATTAATTCAGAAAAAATTGGAGAGTATATTTTTAAAAATTTCACATATATTTTAAAATTTTATTAAATTTATTTGTAATTTAAATAAAAGTATTTGTTGCTTTGGATTTCCTTCTTCTTTGTGGGCTTTGAGAAATATAAATTACATCTATTTATGTGTTTTTACACTCCGGCTAAAAAAATTCCTTATTAAATCAATTTTGATCTCCCTATCTTCCGTAAGCGATTTAGACATATAATTCGACTAAATACACAAACGAACATTTTATTTTTTTGACCAATTCGGCCGAATGCCATAACTATGCTTTCTTAGCAACTTTTGATGATATTTTTCCATTCCTCTTTGGTCTTATTCGACGCTTCTTACAACAGATATAAGAACAACCCTTCTAGAAACATATCATAATGACAGAACATGAAAGATTATTTCATCGAGGATGTTCTATGCAATAGGGGGAGCTTAGTTGCTGCAAGACTATAGGTTGGGAGTAGTCTATAATGCGACTTTTTGAGTTTGGCTTCTCCGGCTGATGTGACGTTGTTGCGGTTGTCCCTTCAATCATACACCAGCATAGTATGTATCTGTCAACAACCTAACTGGCGTCAAGAAGATTAGTCGATGACCATAGCCCCGCATCCGAATACGGACGATGCCCATTACCACAAACCTGCATCGGAAATACAGACGAGGCAGCAAGTATGGGTGGGCATCGAGGAATTTTCTGCCGCCTCTGTCTCGGCCTTCATCGCCACCGCCGCCACCGCCACCAGAGAGTCGGAATGTTAGGATGCAATATACGACGTACGCATTTAATCGCAGGGAGATTTGAATTTGAATTTTGAGCTTGAATTTGAAATCCCGCCCAAAAAAATTTCTAATTTCTATAACCATAACCCGTAGCTGATGTTCTTTCTTCAATTGTTATGGTGATGCCCGGAGGGTGCAGCAAAAGGCGGCCAGTCCCTCCCTCTGAACAAGTTTTTTATGAAAATCATGGAAGAGGTGAAAATCATGGAAGAGGCCACAGATCGTTTTGTTTCTGATTCTACACCAACGAAGATCAAGAGAGCAGCGGCTTTTGCCGTTAAACTAGAGGCAGATATCGGTCAAGAAACGAGAGCCATACACAATTTCGAATGATATTGGAAGATAGAACATAATTTCGAATGAGATTGGAAGATAGAAAGAAGATGGGTGGCGGAATGGTTGAAGACATTATAAGTGGGAAAATGGAAACACAGCCACGCACGCCGAGGGCCATTGGCACGAGCTTCACTGATTTCCACTCCACTGGACAACTCATGGTGAATTGAGGTTGTTTCTGCATTATTTCATTCTTTCAGGGGCAAAAAAATTGTATTCATTCTTTTGCAGTTCATAAAATCTTAGGAGCTGGCAATGTATTCAAGCTTTTACTGCATATTCCCATGCAAGAATGTTGCCACGCTGTAGTCACCATATCGTATGAGGCAGAGGCATGATTCCGACATCCCGTCTATGGCTTCGTTGCACACATTTACGCTTTGCAGCAATAGGTAACCTAAATGTTCACCGCTTCTTGAGAAAAAGGCTTATACAATGTGTATATGTCGATAACCTCTGCAGAAGCATTTTTTGTTTTTTATATTTGCAGAAATTTTCTTGCAGATGAATTTTTTGTTCAGATCTGGATAGATGGCCGAAAGGTAGATTTGGGCATAGGATAATATCGTCCTATGTCCGAAGTCCTTTGTATAGACTGGTGACTCAAGGACTGAATGCATTACATAGAAAAGGACAAAAAGCCTATGTATTTTCAGCCTTATTTGATAATCGATAGACTACCTTCACACAAGCCATGATAGGAGGTATTGAAACAAGTCTTGCTGAAGGCCCAGTACAATATGATGTTTATCCAGATTTTTCTGTAGCTCTTGATGACCCTAACGTCCTACAATGCCTAACTCTAGGTATCCAGACTGCTGGGTATGAAAACTTCAAGAAAAAATCAAAAAATTTATCCATTTTCTATATTACGTGTGTTAGATTCTATAACACAACAATTCCTGCTGTTTTACATTCCCCAGATAAAGATGAAGGTAGAGTTACCTTAATCCAGTATGACTCCTCCTGCAACCCAGTTGCACCTGTCCATGTTTCCAGGAATGACCTATGTCCACCTGATGACTGGGTAACTAATTGGGGAAAACCAACCAAGAAACCAATTGCAGTTGCACAGTCTATTATCACAGAGACAAATGGAAGAGTTACTACCAGATTCGCCAGAATCAATACATTCCAGAGAGAATGACCCTCTACTTCTGTTTCAGCAATACCAACTACAATCAGTCAGCTACATCCTGAACAGTCTGCTATCTCCCCACAATTTGAAATAGACCAGTTGGTCCTTGATTCAATCAAAAGAATGTTTTTACCACAAAATCCATCTCCGCCTTTCAGTTTTGTATGTGATCATCCCCACTGCTCAAAAACCTTTTGTCAATTCTCATCTGAGCCTCCAACACCTCATGGTGACTCTTCAAAGAGAATCAATATGATAAAATTCACTCCTTTGTCTGATTCTTCCGAAGAAAGTTTTAAGCGTGTTACATTTTTTAACCCGCAAGAAGAACTACTTGTACAAACTGTTTCCAGTTCTTCTACTAGAGGCCTTGGATATGTAAAAGACTTGCCCATTCCTTCCTATAGGAAAAATCCCATTGATAAAATACCAAAGCATGTTGAAATTCCTTCTGACTCTGAGATCATAGCATTTTTAAAGATTTTCAAAGGAATTGGTCCTTATGATCCAGAAGATGCTTGGAAGAAGAAAATGTTTAATTGGGATATGTTTACTCATGAAAAGGAACACTTATATCTGCAAGAAGTCAGACTTCTTGAAAAAGATGACAAACCTGCTTTTAACAAGCAGAATGTTGAGAAATGGAAAGAATGGATGCAGGCAAATAACCAGTGGATATCATTCTATGAATGGTATTACCCCTCTGCAAACATTATAGAAGAATCCTTGATGAAGCAATTTAGGAATCAGGCCAAACAGAAGAAAATCAAGGATTCTCAAAGGTTTGTAGAAGAAAGGATGTCAGAAAATCCTGTTGTTATTCCTCCTCCTCTTAAAGTCCCTGAGTTTGATTCAAAGATCCATAATATGATGACCAAACCAAATATCTCAAGAACTTTGATAGCAGTTAGGCAACAAGGAGAGGAATTGATAAGAAAGATCTGTTTACAGTTCCGGGTAAACATGATGAGATCAGGAACTCCCAATAAGCATAAATGGGAACTTCTTGATGGTTCAATTCATGAAACTGATACAGATTTTCCTCCTTGGAAAAATTTTATCATCAGAAATCGAGATGGGAAATTGTATAGAGTCCTCCCATCCCATTCTGATGATCCATCCATAACAGCAAAGGATTCAATTGCTGCCACAAACTGGACAAATCTGGCATTATCTAGCCTTGAGAAATATCTAAAAACCAGATTTGACTCTATTGATACTGCATGTTCTGAATTAAAGCTTATGGTGGGAAGAGTATTATAGAAGCAAGATTATAACACTGTTTGTTTAAATGAAAGTGTAAAAACCCTGACAGAAAATGATCAGACAATTGCACAGAGTTTAGATAAACTCTCCCTATCTACAGAACGGAAGATCCATGAAGCATCTGTTGCTCATGGAACAGAAATTTTCAAAGTTTCTCGTAGTCTTGAATTGGTTAAGAAACAAGTCACAGAAGTCACCAAAGGAATTGATTCCTTGAAGAAAAAACCAAACTCAGATGCATATAAGACAGCTACTCTTTTTTCTGAACCTAAGAGTACGCTTCCATATTCTCTTACCTCTTTTGTCGAGAGTCTTATCAAGGCCCCCAGCTCTATAAATTTTCCTCCACCAACATCATCACATCCATATTCTTTGTTTGCTAATCCCAGCATTTTCAGCCCAGTTCCTACTTCATCAAAGCAAAAGGAAACTGAAGAAAGCTCACAAAAATACAAAAAAAGTTTCTTATTTGGAGAAATTCCAGAAGATGAATCAGAAGAAAATAAAGATCATACAAGTCTTCACAAAATTGATTCAGTACCAGAAGTTGAAGAGCTTGAAGCTTGTATTGATAATTTCTCTACCCAAGATAAAGAACAGTTTGGTATTTCTATTCCAGAAGAAAATACTGAAACACAAGTTCATGCCACATCCTCTAGATCCCGATGGGATACTACTTGGAATCCTGCCCCAGACAAACAAGATTTAATGAAGTCAGAATATCATAAAGATTGGTCTGCTAATTCCACATATTCGTGGAACATTGATAATTGTACAGAAGCCGAAGTCATGTCTATTTTACATTCAATGCTTGTTTGTTACAGAACATATCTCTCAGATGATATTAGCCCAGTAAATGCAACCAGAAGGATCATAGGAGGATTTGAGGGTACTTTAGATTCATGGCTGAAAGCAGAAACAATAAAAGAACCTAATCTTCTTCCACATTGGGAACAATCAGTAGTTTTAAATGAAGATGGTTCCACCTACATGGATCCGGTTACTAATGTGCCTGTAAATAATATGATTGGCAAATTGATCTATAGCATTACAGTGAATTTCATTGGTTTTCCCCAGATTACTAATGATATTACTACTGTAACATTACTGGCCATGAAGTTGTATAATATGCAACATTTTGATGAATACTTCAATGAATATCTTCATAGATTACATACATTATCACCTGAGTTGATATTAGAACCCAAATGGAAAGAGATTTTTGTTGCTTCTCTTCCTCAATGGGTCTCTACGGCAATTGTAAATAAACTGCCAGGAAAGGTTGGGGATTATAAATTTGGGATAATTAGGCAAGAAGTCAAAGCAATCATAGTTGAGCTTTGTTCCCAAATGAAGATTGCTAGGGCTGCAACAAATCCCAAAAAGCCACATGGTTATCAGCAATTGTGTAAACAATGGCACCTTGGAAAACCTGACAATTCTGGAGGGCATAGAAGAAAGAAAAAACATTTCAAACAGAAGAATTCTCAGTTTTCCAAGGACAAATCAATGAAGAGACACAGCAAAACAAAGCCTTATAAACATACAAGAATGTTCTCTAAAGAAAAAGAGATCATCTGTTATAATTGCAACAAGAAAGGCCACACAGCTCCAAACTGCCCAGAAAAGAAGACTGAAAAATCAAAGAAGAAAATAACATACAGAAACAAAAAAGGAAAGATTAATTTCTTTGATTTACCTAGTAGCTGTGATGAATTAGTTTCTTCTTAACTCTGATACAGAAGAAGATGTAAATTATGTTTATTCTACTGACTCTTCATATGAAGAATGGTGTAGAGATCCTCACTGCATAGAATGTAAAGACTGTGAATGCAGTGATCCAGACATCTGCAATTGTAACACAGTCAGAATGATGAAGTCAGAAGAAGATGAAGTTAGCAGAAATTTGTTCATGCAGATGATGGCTGCAACGGATCCTCAAATTAAAGAAATGTACAAGACCTTGTTGACAGACCACTTCAACAAGCCATCATCCAGTTCAAGAAAGATTCCAAATAAGGGGTATGTTCCACCTGCCTCTTTATTCTCAGTTGAAGCATTGACTCGGCAATTCCGAAATGAAGATTTTGGAGAAGATTTGCCTCAGACCTTGCCTGCAGTTCATCAGGCAATTAAAGAACTGATAAAGACGATAAAAGAAAACAGGAGACTGTGCATTGAGAATCACCAAGACCTGAATATTAGGTTGATGAAAGTCCAAGGAGCATCATCTTCAGAGAATCCTGATGTTTCAGGAAAAACAGAAAATTGGACTTTCCATATGAATCCAACCATGACACACAGCAAGCAACATGACAGTTCAGAAGAAGAAGAAGAAAAGGACAGAACAGATTTTGGATGCAATATCATAAACAAAGAGGTGATGTATTGCATAAGAATGAAAGTTAAGGTTGGGAACCAATATGAATACTGGAAAATTCTCATGGATACTGGTTCTAGACTCAACATTGTGAGTGATACTGTAGTAAGCATGAACCATCGAAGGCCAACTGCTTGTCCAAAGATTACTACAGCAAGTGGTGAGATTACCACTAAGCATGAAGCAGAGATTGATGTGTTCCTAGATGACAAAGTTGGTGTTCATCTAGTTTGTCCAATAGTCACAGGAATGGATTGTGCAATGTATCTTGGCACACCATTCTTCCAGAATTTTGAAAAGCATGGAACCAAGCTTGATACAAACAGTCAAAGGTATGGATATTTTGTTAGCTTGGGAGATAAAGAGATATTTTTTCCATTTATTAATTCTAATTCGCCAAACATAATGGAGAGGATTGACAGAATGCAGAATCTGTTGACCAAAATGGAAACCAAGAAGGAAATATTAAAGACAGAAGAGAATTTAGATAGTGGGAAGTTTGCTACTCAAATAACAGATCTCACTGCTAAATTTAAAGAATGTTGCTCAGAGGATCCAAATGCCTTTTGGCATATCAAGAAACGAGAAGTGGATCTTCCTATCAAAAGAGACTTTAGTGGGAAGTTAAGAAGATCTAAAGCGGTAGCAATGAATGAAGAACAGATGAAGTTATGCCGAGCTGAAATAAGAGATCTGTTAAAGAAAGGGTTGATCAGAAAAAGCAAAAGTCCAATTGCATGCTTTGCTTTTTATGTAAATAAACATGCTGAAATCGCTAGGGGCAAGCCAAGACTTGTTGTGAATTATAAACCTCTGAATGATATTTTAGATTATGATGCCTATCCGCTGCCTAAACCTTCTATGATACTTGCACAGATATCCAGATCAAAAATATTCTCCAAATTTGATTTGAAATCTGGATTTTGGCAAGTAGGTATAAGAGAAGAAGATAAATGGAAGACTGCTTTCTCAGTTCCAGAAGGACATTATGAATGGAACATCATGCCATTCGGCCTAATCAATGCTCCTTCTGCATTCCAAAGAATTATGGATGAAACTTTTGAAGGAATGGAAGGATTCCTGAAAAAGTACATTGATGATTTACTGATTCATTCTGATAATATTTCTGACCATATCAAACATTTGAAAATCTTTCTATGCAGGGTCAAAGAAATGGGAATAGTATTATCAGAACCCAAAATGAAACTATTCAGGCCCATGATTGATTTCTTAGGATACAACATACAGTATGGTTCATATACTGTGATCCAAAGAAGTCTGAATTTTGTTGATAATTTTCCAGACGAAATCAAAGACAAGACTCAGTTGCAGAGGTTCTTAGGGAGCCTTAACTATATTTCAAAGTTTATCAAGCATTGTGCTCAAGAAAGAAAGTTGTTAAATAAAAGACTCCAGAAAGCCCCTATTCCATGGAGCAAGGAATGCACAGAGGCTGTAAAATCAATAAAGGAAAAGGTAAAAGGCATTCAACCTCTTTCTCCAATAAGGGAAGACTGGGAGAAAATCATCATGACTGATGCAAGTTATGAAGGATGGGGAGCAGCCTTATGTCAGAAAGTTCCTGATAAGAAAAAGGGCATTGAAGTATGCCAATATGCTTCTGGTCTCTGGGCGAAGGGCCAACTAAACTGGTCAAGTTTGAAGAAGGAGCTCAGAGCAGTTTGTCTGGGAATTGCTAAATTCCGAGATTTTGTAATATATACCAGATTTACAATAAGGACAGATTGTCAGCCTTTGCAATCTGTAATTCGCAAATGCGATTTTGAAGATGCTGCAATGGTGAGGTGGATAATGCAGCTCAGTCAGTATAATTTTGACATAGAATTCATACCAGGTAACAAAAACAGTTTTGCTGATATGTTGAGCAGAGAGTTTCTGACTGGTCACTCAATTTCAAGCCTACAGTGCAACTACATCAGAAGAAGCGAAGGGACTGTTGAAATTGAAAGACCAAATGGATGGATAAGTTACATGCTTGAAACTCCATTAATCCTCCATGAAAGAGATTGGTACCCGATTAAGGAAATCAGGTATCGAGAGGGTTTTCCATATCTTTGGACAGAAACTATGCAAGATGAGATGAACCAAGAATCAGTGGAAGCCTTAGAATATCTGGAGCATATCGACAGTATCCACTACACACTTGAAAGAGATGACAGAGATTATGACAGAATGACAAGCTGTCATATCACACTCAGAAGATTTGGCAATCATCTTCATCGAGAGGATTATGATACTGACAGACAAAAAGAATGCTTCTACTCTGCAATGAACATTCAAAATTGTTCAACAAATTTTTTCTATGCAGTACAAGCCTCTTTCTTATTCGAAGGTATGTATGTTGATGCCTTAGAACAAGAGGATCCAACTCCTGACTGGTTCATTGAATGGTGGAAGATCTACGGCCTCTCTGGATTACTCATAAAACCATATACTCTACAAATACTCAAAATACCAGGGTTCAGTGAACCGACATCCTATATGAGTGGACTTCCATACAAAAGTGTAGAGCATATTGCTGACATAAGTGATCTGGCTTTTTCCCAAGCAATAAGGCGTTGTGGACATGTCAGGTGGTTTGTCACGAATCACTATAAAGCAAGAAGGATATCCTCTAGTACCAATTATGAAGATTTTCACAATCAAGTTGACACCACTTTAAATCCATACCAGCCGATTGATTTTATGCAGCCGCCTAATCAGAATACTTCTCAGACATGGGAATCTGAGAAAGAAGTCCAGGTGCAGTACTTCAATAATTTCCTAGTAGAACATTACCAATACCAGCATTACACATATCCGAAGATTGATTACTACACCATGATGTAGAGTGTTGTCTTTTCGGCCGACTATGGTGCCGGACGAGCTTTCGTGGATTCCCTCGTCCTGGAATCTCCACTTTGTACATTTTGAGATTTGAAAAATATTTTCTTTTATGTCATTCCAGTCTTTCGAGGGTTCACTCATGAATCTCCTCTGTGTAAATAGTATATTAGTACTATGATTCGGTCCCCACATGCCTCTGGCTCTCTGTTAAAGAGTAGGGATGAGATAACATAGGACGATATTGTCCTATGCCCGAATCTACCTTTCGGTGATCTATCCAGATCTGTCCAAGTATGAGTCACCAGTCTGTACAAAGGACTTCGGCATCTGTCGAAGTACTTTCAAAATGAGTCATCAGTATGTACAAAGGTTCTCATGAGTAATTGTTCCCTTCCAGCTTATAAATAAGTCTCAGCAGTGAAGTAAGGGGCATTCGGTCGAGTCCAGTCTTGAGTCTGAGTCGAGAAGTTCTCCTGCTCTGCATCTGCGGACGATCAGTCTGATCTGCTTGCAACACGAGAAATTCTCAAAGTCTTTAGGTGATTCGAGAAGCCTGCACATCAGCGCTCGACGCTGGTGTGAACCTAAAGTGGCCCGATCCTTAGTTGGTCTGATGGTCTGTATTCTGTAAAAATCTTTGAGACTCAGTTTGTCAGTTGGCCAGGTAGCCTGTAGATCTGTTATGCTTCGGCTAACTCATATCTAGTAAATGCCGCGACAGTCAATCTGAGGAAGAAGATCTTCTGAAGGTATCTCCGGACTCAAGATATGTGTAATGAATGTATTACAAGTTCTTGCAGGCGGAGTTGGTATTCACGCAAGCACAGCTGCCGAACGGCGTGTCATCCGGATCAGCATAAGCCTCCGCGATTTATCATGTCATGTCTGCTTCATCATACAGTCAGCATCCACATCAGGTCCCTGCACCTTACCCTATGATCTCCCAGCCATATAACCCTCGAGTCCTTGGTGTGAGGGAGGAGAACGCCTGTGGTTTCGCTAATCCCATGGACTGAATTTTCCATGCCTCCCAGTGATAATTCGTCGAGACAAATGAAGATCCTCTAAAGATGCAGAAATCTTGACAAAACTACAGAAGATAGTGAAGAGTTGGAGGCTCTGGCCCGTGCTCTTCTTCTTCGAGATTAAGCTTTTCCAAATTTAGCTAATAAAATCAAATTCAATTAGACACTTGCATGTATGATGGAATTCAAATTTGATGTCCATCTTGGTATTTTTGGAAAATACAACTTATGTCATTCTCAATATTATAAATATATTTATTTGGTATAACCGATGGTACAACTATTTGGATTATGTTTGTCCCTGTGCAAATTGTCATGGTGTGTAGTAAATTCAAGTTATTTTTTTAGATTATCATACCATAGTAACAATAAGTTGCATAGTCAAAATTACTTATCTTTCTTCTCAAATCTACACTTTGTTTGTCTTTCCAATAAGTTTTGATCGAACACTAATCCCCTAAAACAATTTGGTTCTGTCTTCTAATAAAATCTACGGTTATCTCTTTTTATAAACTATACATTTGCCTTCTATTTTTAATAAGTTTTTATCTATCACTAAATCCCCAGGCAAATTGGTTTATCTCCTTGTAAAATTTACATTTGCCTTGTGCTTTTAATGAGTTGGTTGTAGTTTCCCTCCAACCTATTCACGGAATTCCAGTTAGAGATCACGAGAAGCGAGTTAAGAATTCTCACGCACTTTTTTTGAGTTTTATTGTTTAGAAATGTAAAAAGCTTATATTTTATAATAAGTTTATGGAAATATGGTTCAAGAGGCTTTTTGAATTTTGGATTTGAATTTAATAATAAAAATAGTTAATTGATATTTATTTTACTATACATTTTTTTTATATAGAATATGTTTTTCTGGCTATATATATCTTATTTTTATAAATATCAAATTTTGTTTCTTCAAATGGTTTAGTAAATATTATTTGTTTTATAATAATTTTTCTTCTTCTTTCTTATAAAATAATGTAGTGTTTCAATATATTTTGACATATATTGGATTTTATGTCACTTTGATTGAATTTTGGTTATCATATTATATAATTATTTGTACTATGTGCTTTGCTCCCAAATCTTTAAGAATTTGCATCAACCAAAGCATTTCATTGGTGGCATTGTATAACACTTTCTACTCAGCTTCAATGGATAACAATGAAATAATTGTTTTCTTCTTATTTCTCCATGACATAATTTTAGATCCTATTCCAATTGCATAGCCTATGGTTGAATTTCTATCATCAAGATCTCAGATCCTATTCCAAACACATAGCCTATGGTTCAATTTCTATCATCAAGATCTCCTTCCTAATCTAAATTTGGATGACCTATCTACTCAACTTTAAAATCATAATATCAAAATTAACAATCTATTTCAATTATAGGACTCACTTTTCTACTTCCCAGTGATTAAAATGAGGCTTGGCTATGAATTGACTAAGCGTACTACCCAAATATGTAATATCTGACCTAGTTGTAGTGAGATAATTCATACTTCCCAACAACTATCAATATAAAGTACCATTCACTTCTTCTATTTGACCATCACTACTGAGATTAACATTTTGTTCTAATGGAATGAACAATTGCTTACATTCACACATATTAAACTTATTACACTCCATTGTATAATTTCTTTTTGTGATTAGTGTTTTTCCATCTTCTTTCTATACATCAAGGCCTTACTTCCACTTTCTTCTGTTTTGAAGGGGAGTTCTATGAACAAACCCGCGGCATAGCCATGGGCTCACCCCTATCCCCTATTGTTGCGAACCTATTCATGGAGGATTTTGAATCCAGAACTTTGGCCTCAGCTACTTTTAAACCTAAGATTTGGAAAATATTTGTAGACAATACCTACTCTATTTGGCAGCATGGTCCAGATAAGTTAGATATCTCCTTTCAACACCTTAATAATCAATCTAGCTCCATTAAGTTTATCATGGAGAAAGAAATCAATGCTTGCATACCTTTCCTTGATGTCCTCATTTCTAAGAAAGAGGATGGATCATTTTCCCGTCAGGTGTTTAGGAAGAAAACTCATATGGAGCAATATCTTCATGTGAGGTCCCATCATTTCCCTGCTAAAAAACTGGGTGTTCTCTACACTCTAGCTACCCGTACTATGAGGTTTTTGATGTTGACCATTTTTCCAAAGAGAAATCCCATCTCTTGAATGTTTTTTCCAATAATGGTTATAGTAAGAAACAAGGCCTTAAAGCCTTCCTCAAAGCCAACAAAAGTCCTAAGGTTAAGACAAACCCTAAGGATTGTACTTATGGAGTTAACTTCCCTTTCATCCAAGAGACGAGTGAGAGGATTTTGAGAATCCTAAGAAAGCACAACATTCCCTTGACATTTCGACCCCTTAAAACCCATAAACATTCCTTGAAATCATCAAAAGACCCTATGGACCCCAAGGATATGAAGGGTGTTTATGTCATCCCATGCTCCTGTGGAGCTTCATACATTGCTGAAGCAGGTCGTTCCATTAATTAAAGGATTAAGGAACATGCCACCAATACTAAGTATGGAAGGACCCGCTCTTCGGCCTTAGCAGAGCATGCTGAGAAGACCAAGCATTAGATATCCATTGAAGAGTCTAGGGTCATTGCAAACATTTCTCAATTTCATCACCCTAAATTTAGGGAAGCCATTGAAATTGAGAGGAGGCCCAGTAACCATAATAGAGATGAGGGTTGGAAAAGCATTAGTTGTTGGATTCTAGCCCTTTCCTCTTAGTCCCTCCCCTTTCTTGTCTCTTTTTCCTCTTTTGAGTTTTTCTCCCCTTGAGGTTTGCTTATTTGTTTTTGTTTTTTTCTTTTTTTACAAGAAAAAAAATGAAAAACAATTAAAACTAAAATACATTAATTTATTTAATCAAATTACATTTGTAACTACTACCTATGAAATAATAAAATAGACAACTATAATCTAATAAATAATAAATAATTAAAATACATTAAAATTTAATTCATAATTAATCATTTTTTTAAAACAAATTTCATTTATGCCAAGATAATTTATTTATAACTAAATAATATATCTATTTAATATTATTTGACTTAAATAATTTAATATTATTTCTATTGCATTTAATTCATTTGACTTAATTATTGTTTTTTTTTAAATAATAGTTGTTTTGTTCTTTTCTTTTTTGACTTATAAGGGTCATGTTGATTATTTATTTATAATTATTATATATATATATATATATATATATATATAAACTTATGACATAAAAAAATCTCATTTATACCAAGATTGTTAATTTATGACTAAATAATATATCTATTGGATATATTGGACTTAATAATTTAATATTATTTCTATTTCATTTAGTTCAATTGAATTAATTATTATTTTATTTGAATAATAATTGTTTTTTACTTATAACTGTCATGTTGATTATTTATAATTATATACTATATTTGATTTATTATTTTATCATTAATTAATCATAAATAATAATAATTTGTCCCATTTTCCTATCCAGTAAAATATAGCCATTTTTTACTATTAAAAATTAGTTTTTTTACTATTAAAAATTAGCTGTTTTTTAGCTGTTACATGGTCCTAACTCCCTATTTAACTTGGAGCTATGATTTGATTATTCATCTTGTCCTGATGACGAACCACACTAGTGGGTTTCTAACTCCCTATTTAACATGGAGCTATGATTTGATTATTCATCTTGTCCTGATGATGAACCACACTAGTTGGTTTGAAATGCGTCAGCCTAATTTTACCAATCTGATTTCTTCCGAAAATGTCTTCAAATAATCAATTATGTTTTTATTTCTTCAATTAACTCATTAGAAATTCTTATTATCATTAGATCATCAACATATAAAGAAATCAAAGTAATATGACCATCTTCATCCTTCTTCTTATAAACGTTTAGATCACCTTTACTTTTAATAAAATCTTTTTGAAATAAGAAGGTACCAATTTTCATGTATGACTACTTAGGTTCTTGTTTAAGTTCATATAATTCATTTTTAAACAGACAAATAAGGTGTTCTTGGCCCTACTTTTCACAATCGATGTTAGAGTCAGTCCTTTTGCCTTCCTTCAGTGATCAAAATGGTCCTCTTATTATGTCTATTTTGTTAGAATTTTTTCACATGATCATCAACTTAAACATGTCACAAACATGTTCATCAGGAGTAGCTCGGAAAGAGCTTTCCAGTGGTATATAAATCTCCCAAAACCGGCTCTTGAATCAGAAGATATGGTTGAATTATAAGATATGACTGAATGAATGATTGACTCATGTTTATGAAAATTCACTGAAACGATAAAAGGCAAAGAAGGCCAAGAGGAAATAGAATTCTGAGCTTGCATTAGATAAGGATGTTGCGGGGCCTACCTAGGAAGGCTTGGCCCTTTTCTTCTAACATGGATACTTTCAAAAACCTTTGGCAAGATGGCTCTATGCCTATTGAAACCATAAAAATCATTCGTCCATGAAATCCATGATACTAGAACAAGATAAAGCTGCAAATTCAGAGGCTTCTATTATGACATCAGCATGTTCAGATGTTGAAATTATTGCAGTAGGCAACCATTAATGTTTTGTTCTAAATGATGGAACTAGAACTAATGCTCTCCCAACGTTTGACAAAATTGAAATTTAGGGGAATATCAAATGGTTCTATTTAATCAAGATATTATTGTTATTAGAATTTTGCTTCAGCTCATAGCACCCTTGCATATAGTGAAAGAAAGAGAAGTATGGGAATCTCACAATGGCAAAAGGAAAACATTAAAGAAAATCACCTGAAAGAATTCCTCTGTCAGAATTATAGTTTTGTTGGAATATTTGTAGCAGTAGTGTTTTCAATCAAGAAATTAATTTTAATGGGATATGAAGTCTAGAAGCCCTACCTTCATGCCATGATGGAATGTGACATGAAAGTAGTAAGTATAGGTTCAAAGAGTAAAACAGAGGTTTTGGAGACTTGCTTACAGCAGGATTTCAAGAGAAAGTCGAGGTCATCAAATCATTGAAGCACTTACTCTGGTTCCTGGGAAGTTGGTTTATAAGAAAAGTAGAATTAAAGGAAAAACTAGCAACAAGGTACTTGTCTGCAGTGATAAGATCTCGCCTAGAAATGCTTTTGAAACTGTATATAGAAGGGCTTCTAGTGCAAAGAAGATGGTCAAGGTTGTTCAGTGTCACAAGGTTACCAGTGGATGAGAATTATGTCAATTTAGTGAATGCAATTATGTTGCACAACATTTGACTGTTTTTCAATCATAAAAGCTATCATAAACAATTTTATTATATTATCAAGACATAATGAGTATTGTGAGTGGAAAAATGAAGGAGTAGTGTCTTCTTTTTGCTGCTAAATGGATAACAATCAATTGGTGGATAATTTCATCCATGTTGATATGCATCTTGGAAATATTCTGGCTTGAATGGGACAATGTAATCCTTCAAGCAAGCATATTTTTCGATCGAAGCATCATGTAGTTTCCTTAATGTGGGCATGACAGCAAAACTTTCCAGGAATGATCGGCTGAATATTTTGGATTTCTTTAAATCTGTTGCACGGAGGGATGGCTAGACAACTGCAAAGTGTACTCTGAAATTTTCAAGATACCAGAGCTATCTAGATCCAAATGCATTCATACAGGAAGTTGACTCTTTGTTCAAATTTTGCGGTTCAGCCGAAGGTGATGTAGTACATCCATCAGAGTGTATGCAAGAGTTTCTTGAACATGCGAGATGCCACAAAGTGAACATTGATGGTAATGTCTGCACTATAATGGTGACAACATTGGTTCATGAGGGCTCGCAACGCATGTTGGACGCTAATTCTAATGTCATGAACACCTTGCAAATTGTTGTAAATAGATCCATTTAAGCATCTAAAAGATATGAAATGGAAAGACTCTATCACCATAAATGTCATGGAGGCATGTGTTCAATTTTCAAACCGGGATATATATTTTTTTTAAATTCATTCACAATTTTCACAAATTTAGGATATTTGTCACATCTTGGTGTTGCCAAAGAATTGTGTAGTAACTTCCATCCTTAAACCAAAATGGAAGCACATGATGAAAAGCATGTAGAGCAAGTGTTCAAGGTTTTGGTATAATGTGTGAAGATAGCGATGAAACATCCAAGGTTTACAAATTTCCCAGAGCTAGAAGAATTTCTAAAATACTCTTGTGGAGAGATGAGAAGCACACATTTACCATAAACACAAGTCAAACAATCAAGCCAACACAATTTAAGTCTCGTGCTATGCTTCTAGCTATGGCACTGCACTTCTAGAAGTGTGGCATTGCACGTAGCCCTTGGGCATTGTGTGTAGGGCCATCCTATATAGAAAAAAGTTCTGAAGGTGCCTGGAACTGAGCAAAAGGTCCTTGATGCACAATGAGTATTGATTTGAGTGGGAAAGACCAAGGAAAAAATGTTAGAAGGAAGGCTTAGACTATTGTTGCTCTTATCAATGACAAAGAGAGAATACGAGAAGTGAGACAAAAAGTTGCAGCAAATAGAGAAAAATATTGAGGAAGCTCATCAACTGGAGGAAGTTACAAGCCAAGCACATACTCAAGCACTCGTGGTGGATATGAATATGATGAAGATTGATTTGGAAACCATTATGGGGGTAGATATGGTGATCAGATTGGGTATGGGAAAGAACGGGAATTTGACAGATACAGGGATGATGAAAGATATGGTAAAAAAGTGATTCGGGACAGGGATTATGAAGTTGAGCTACAATGCAAGAAGAAATGGCGTTGTGCGTAGAGCTTGTGTGTCCAAATGGGATTCTCACTTTACAAAAAACATCCTAGCTTTTCGTTCAACATTTTGGACGTGGTTTGTAGCAAGGACTAAATTATGTGAATCCTAGGATGACAAGGAAGATTTTAAGGAATTTTCATCTTCACTTATCAACATGGTGGACTGATTTGTCCAGAAAAAACAATATGATTGCCTGATGGGACGGAATTGAGTCTGCAATAGATGTTTTGAATGAAGGTTTTCTTTCATAAGTTAAGGCAATGTCTAATGGTGCTAAGCCCAGTTTGGTCGTAGTTTTGCAAATAGCTTGCAAGATTCTAGGTACAAATGGCAGTCAAAGAACATCCAAAAAGGAATAAGAACAACATGTTGATCAACAAACTCCAAAATTTGTGTAGGTAGGTGCAAGGTGATAGTCAAAAGGAAGATTTTGTGGAATATGATTCCACACTTAAAGGAACAGAAGCAGTGATGTTAATCCACTTGGAAAACCTTCACTTAATTTGGGTTTTCAAAAACTATTTCTCATGGTTCTCGAGATAGTTTGGGGTATTAGTTGCAAGTTACTTTATAATATTGTTTTATGATAGGATTTTATTGTTAATTTTATTTTATTCTTTATTTTTTAATTTCATATTTCCTATGTTGAGGAAATCAAAATAGATTTGTAATTTAGTATATAGAGGATTATTTTTAAAAGATAGAGGCTTGATTTTTGCAGTAGAGAGAGGCTTCTTGGGACTGTGTAAAGTTTCTCTTGAATATTATTCGAATAAAGCAGTTTCTACCCTATGGACCTGGGATCCATCATGGTGTTAATGTCTAGTATTTTTTTCCTGTAATTCACTTCCATATTTTGTTTTTCTACCTAGTTACAGCATTATCTAAGAGATGTGTTAGGAATTCATCTGTACACGATGCTCCTTTCATGTTGATTTTTTTGTTAAATGTAGTGGTTGTATTTGCAGAATCCATCCTCTTTTAGATGATCTACTGAGTAACCTTGTGTTTCTCTTTCATCTAACGCTGCTACTATAGATCCATCCCCCGTTTGATGCTTGTAGGGCAGCGGGCTTTCCCTCCTATTCTTCTCACATTTGCAATATCTTATTTGGCTAAACATTGCACTTACTTTGCCCCAAGTTTTCCGCAGAAACTGGCATCAACTACATAGTCCACCATAGTCCAATGGTCCTTTCTCTTGTTGTTTTCTACCCAAAAACCTTTTAATCAAATCCCCGCACTCCATAGCTAGCCTAAAATTTCAATTATTGTAGCTACATCTTGTTGGAAAAGAGAGAACCCTCTCTGGTCTAGTAGGGCTAGATGCTAGATTGAAAGCTTGGTTTGTGGTTACCTCAGAATTACCTCTTCTCCGCCTTGAGGTTCATTCTAAGTGCTAACACATGATACTACACACGCAAACCTCTAACATCAGGTGGTGGGTGGTAGTAAGGTCACGTGACACCCATGTGGCCTCCACATCACCCTGCAATTCATTAAGAAGGGGGATCACCCCCAAGTCTAGGTCATGCCTCGCAAGGTCATCACTACCACTGTGTTCATATTTGAACAAGGAAAAGAGGTAGTGAGTATTGTGAGGGCTCCACTTGGCATGGTACCCATTGGGTTCCTTCGTTCAAGTGAGGTAGGCACTAAGTACCCCAATCTTCAAGAAATATTGGAAAGGGAGGGAATCAACCTACAAAATATGGTAGAACAATGAAGAAAGAAGGGTATGGATGCAATTCCAGTTGAGCAGGTGGATCGGATCCAATACCCTTACATAATGCGGGGGGATGCAAAACTTCATGGGCTGAAGCGATCACATGAGAAAAGTGGGGAGATGGGTATCAGGGTTTCAGAATCCCAAATCCCCTCATTATCGCAGGAAATAAGAAGGAAACAGGGAAGGAAGTCAAACAACGTGGCCCTTCAGGATCTTGGTGCAATGCTAATAAACTTAGGTAAGATGAGAGATATAAGCTCTCCCCCCATTCCCCTTAGTCAAATATGAAAATTATAACATAGAATGTAAGAGGCATGAATAACCTCATGAAACAAATACTGTTGAAGAAGAAGATTAAAATGGAAAAAACTAGATTTGATGTTCTTACAAGAAATGAAGTGTACAAAAAATAAGATTAAGGAAGTCGATAGGAAGTTTGGTAGAAGTCTTAGTTACTTAGATGTTGAAGTTCAAAGTTGTGCAGGAGGACTTATTAGTTGGTGGAATCAACAAGTAATGCACCTACTAGTTGTAGAAGCCACTAGATTTTTCCTCTCTTTGGATATGCCAATAATAGGTGTTCATGAGTCCATTATATTTACAAATTTCTATGTATCGTAGAGGATTAATGACTAACTAGGCTTCATTTAGGCCTTGAAGGACCTTAGGGGAAGAAAGAATAATCTCTTTTGGATTATACGGGGGGATTTTAATATGCTCACCTCATTGGCAAAAAAGAAGGGTGGTTTGAGACAAATAGATAGAGGCTCTAAGACCTCTAAGATTTTCAATGGGGAGGAAATTTTGACAAATATTGAGACAAGTAATGGAATTTTTACCTGGAGTAATAAATGGGGGTCGGGGGGTCGCGGCGTCAAGTAGCCTCTAGATTAGACAAATTCCTAATTTCTTAGTATCCGCTATTGTAAGGGTTGGGCATAGAGGAAAATATTCTCCCATATAAGGGGTATGATCATTGGTTGGTGGTGTTAACAGTTGAAATGTTAGGAATTCCTAAAAATAGACAATTCAAATTCGAGGCCTTCTAGATAGATCATTGGTTCTTTATGGAGAACATAAAGAAATGGTGGAAGGATCCTCACCGAATCTTGGGTACCAACATGTTTAAAATGAACGCTAGGTTGATATATACTAAAACCCATCTAAGGCATTGGAATAAAACATAGCTTCGTAACATTGCCAAAAAATAATTGGAGTTTAAGATGGAAGTATTACAAAAATCGTTGATGGAAGAGGGGTATACAGAGGCGAGAAGGAAGGAGGAATTGGAGTGTTGGAATAAATGGGAGTAAAGATGATTACAAGAGGAAATATTATGGAAACATAAATCGAGAATCTTATGGCTCCAAGAAGTAGAAAAGAATACCAAATTCCTTCATAGGTATACAATTGAGGACAAAAACTCAAATAGAATTCTCATGATTAGGGATGTATCTGGACAATCTTAAGAAGTTCACAAGGACATCGAGGAGGTGTTGTGCAACACTTCTAGAAGATAACACAGGAGCCCTTGGTTGATAGATCAAAATCCATCCAAAAAATTGCTAGGCGTATTCCAAGACTAATTACAAAGGAGCATAATCAAAATCTAAATAAGCCTATCTCCATTGAGGAAGTTGATTATGATGTCCAAGATATGCCTAATGGTAAGGCACCTAGCATAGATGGTTGTACCATTGAACTTTTTAAATCCTTTTCGCAAGTGGTAAACAAGTTGTTTTTGAATTTGTGGAAGACTACCGTGACTCAAAAACTATCCTTAAATCTCTAAACTCCAAATTTATGTCTCTAATCCCGAAGGAGGAAAAATATAGTACTCTAGATAGGTTATGACCGATAGTCGTATGTAATGTTGTATATAATATTATATTGAAATTTTTATCTAACCACATTAAAATGGTTCTTCTTATCCTGATCTCAAAAGAATAGTCTCGCTCTGTTGAAGGTAGGAAAGTATTGGATAATTTTATCCATGCCCATGAGATAGCCCATTCATTCAAAAGTATGGGGAAGGCAGGAACGATAATGCAAATAGACCTATTTAACGCATATGATAAGGTTAGTTGGGAGTATATGGAAGTTATTTTAAATGCCTTTGATTTTGATAATTGGTGGATCAGTTGGATCATGTCCTTGGTCACCTCCCCTAGTTTTTTGATTTCAGTAAATGGAACTCCTTCTAAACCCTTTATTCCTTCTTGAGGAATTCGTTAACGGGACCATGTGTCCCCTTTTTTGTTTCTTATAATAATGGAAGATTTAGGGAGAGGAATGAAGGTCGCTGCCAATGAAGGGGATATCAAGGGCATGTAACTGCACGAAGGGTGCCTAGCAACAACACACCAACAATTTGTAGACGATACCATGTTACAATGTATTCCTATAGTGAAGAAGGCCAGAACATTCAAGATTATCCTAGGCACTTTTGCTGAAGCTTCAAGTATGGAGGTCAACCAATCTAAATCCATGATTTTCTTTTCTAATATGCATATTGCTATACAGAGGAATTTTACAGCCATCTTAGGGTTTGAAAGGAAGATTCTTCCTTCAAAATATATGGACATCCCTCTCACAATCAAGGCTTCAAAGAAATCCAATTGGGAGAAGGTAGTGTCAATTATCGAAGATAGAGTTAAATGTTGGACCTATAAAGCTTTAAACATAGCTGGAAGGCTAGTTTTGACTAAAGCAGTATTGCAAGTGATTCCAAGGGATATGTTATCAATACTCCTGGCTCCCAAAGGTGTTTGGGAAAAGATAAGGGTGATCTAAAGGAATTTATTATTAAAAGGAGACAAAGAGAAGAGGAAATGGGAATTTCTTAAAATGTGAAATGCATGAAAGGCATGAAAAAGATGATTGCAATAATTTTTTTCAGGTATTTCACATTGTTTTGTGTAGTAGGGTCCATGAAAAGTATGCAACATGAGTATTCCTTGGATGTAAAGCTAAATTATGCATCCAAAGAGTACTCCTGGTCGAAATTTGAGTAAAATCATATGGAGATAAGTTGAAAATATGAGTTCAAAAAATAGTTTTTTTTTCCCTTCAAAACTTGATGAGTTAATCTAATCTTATTTTATTATTTCCACTATTATTTTATAATATTCCTATAGGAAGCGCCTTTTTTATAAGCCTTTGGAATATATTAATATGGATTCTTTCACTTCTATGCGTCAGAGTTGGTTGGTTCTACTGAAAACATCCCGAAACATTCAAGATCTAATTCAAAGAAATGATTTCTACACACCTCCAAAAATAGATTATTAGATCCAAATGGGATTGGATAATACAATGAAAATGAAGATTGGGGGTTCAACCAAAAACCCACTAGTGCTACAATGAGGAGACAAGGGCTCAATTTATAGTAAAATGAGGGAGGCAAGCCTCAAAGTGAAAACAACTAGGCTCATTGAGAAAACGGCTAGATTCAAGGCTTGATCCTTGGATGAATTGTGTAGATTACTATGAGAGAGTTCATTTGCCTTGAGTGAGGAGATGGATTGACCAAAATTTTCATCCCAGGAAACAAAAATATTTTTCATAATATTTCCCCTTGAGAATCTCTCATTCAAAATAACAATCATGGACCATCCTTTTAAAGCATTGATTTTGTTAGGTCATGGGCCTTTTTTTCTAGACCATCAAAATTTTCCTCGTGCCATTTCCTCTTAGTAAATAGAATTCCCACAAATGTTTTACTTGACATTAATATTTGGGAATTTCCATCTTATTTTTCTTATCATTTTCACTTGGGGAGAATTTTATTTTACTCTAATTTTATTTTCTAGCTAATTTTTGGCTAATTAACTGCTAATTTTTTGTAAAAAATGGAAAAAATAGAAAATGAGGGGTTAAGACACATATTTTGACCCTCACAGTGAGTCTAATAGAAGGTTGAGGTGTTGAGGTCTAATTTTGAGTACTCAATACGCCCTGCAACTTCTATAGACAACACTTTTTTTTTTTACATTTTACATCAAATAATTATTAAAAATCTCATATACTGGAAATTTTTAATAATTAAAGGTCGACGCTTTGACATAAGCAAATAATGTGAAACTTTAAACATGATATACTATGGTATTTTACATTTAATTTATACACTAAGAGTCACCTAAGACTTTACCATCAAGCCTAACTCTATCTTTGGGGCATGTTTGTGTGAAAAAATTAACCAATTATTTAACGTTCATAAACATAAATAATTAGCTAAGGGAAAAAAAATTCCCTAGAGTGAAATATCTCTAGGAAAATACTAGGCTACCTATGTGTGTTACATGAGTTAATTTTCATCATATTAGAATCATTTTTACAATATCCTTGAAGGCTTGGATAATTTGTACCTTATTTTATTAATGCAATATAATTTTAGTTTGTGCACAATTATTTTCTGATTTGTTGAGTTCGTGAATGTGTTACAGGAATACTTATGAGAGAAGGAAACCCCCCTTCATATTAGACGTAGTGCCTTAACTTAATATTTTTTATGGTAGATTACATTTAGATTCATTTTGTGTCTTGTAGTTGCCGTTGAATTTGATTTATTGTTGCATGTGTGATGTACCATTAGTTCATTCTTGCCATTAATTTTCTTATACTATTTGTGGTTTTATCAGAAATGGCTCAATATAGATCCCATGTTGAATAAACCACTAGTGTAAATGACCCTCTAAACATAGAACATTCAAATTTGTGTCTATATGCAATTCCTTGTCAATTGGTTTCATTAATTAATCACTACTCATGGTGAATGATATGTTGAGGATGCTACTATTTGTAACGCCCTCCTCCCACATCTACCCAAGTATTCATCCAACCAAGGTAAACACGTGATGAAGAGTTACTATGATATGATTCAAGTCCATATGTATCAGTTAAGGAAGTGGAACTGACTGAACGTAGCCAACTTGACCTTCTACACATGCAACAAAACCCCTAGGTGCCATCCAACCCTTCCAGGTGACTAGCCCCTAAGACAACTTGACATTTTACTACATTAAACCATCATTCGCTCCCATGACATGGGCATGCATGCAACTAGGACTCTCCAGTCACTCCCACAATAAGGCATGTCTGTGAGTGGGGACTTTTCCAAGTAGTTATGTGCCGCTACTCTGGATTTTGTGCTACTTTTCAGGGCTAGGACTTAGGCCACCAACCAAAACTCAATGAAACTTAAAAAGATGGAAAATAACATCAAAACAATGATACAAATGTAAATACTTGAACAAGGACTTGAATGAACCCCTACTAGCCATGACATACATTTCATTAAACATGTCAGAAATATGCATTATACAGTTTAAAACAGTAGATTTGAACATAGGGGTCTCACCCTTATCTAAGAATCCCTAAGAAGCATTGATGCCTCATCACAACAACTATATTACCATCTATTAATTCATATTCATTATACATTCATTAATTAATCAAAACATTATGAGAGCCATATATTCTCATTGTCATAAAACTCACTCATAACCAACATATAACCCATAGAAATATCAAGGATATAACAACGATATAAATCACATATAAATAAGTATATTTATAGATAAAATACCAAGGACAAAGATTCCTTATTGATTATTTCATAGGTCGACCAAGAATGAAACTTCCATGATCCACCCAACCATACATTGGGTTGAACCAAAGCTCTCTTTCAGCCAATCACCCCGTGCCATATTCGAAGCATGAATGTGGCATCTCATAAAACAAATCAATCAAAACCAAACAATGGATTCCATAGGCCAATCCAAATAAACCCTCAACCAATGATCCCACGCCATAGTCGAACATCACTCACCATCACCAGATTGGTCTCTACCCACTTTGTCTAGGGCTCCAAAGAGTTTGTTCCAACCAGGGCTTCCAGGACTAGTAACTCAACCCGTAGTTGTCGTTGGGCTTCCAGAGAATTTCTCCAACCAGGGCTTTGCGGAATAGTAACTCAACCCACCAAGGGCTTTAAGATAATTTTTGAAACAAAGACTTCCAAGACTAGTAACTCAACCTAAGCTATTACAGGGTTTCAAAAGTGTTTGTCCAGCCAAGGCTTTCAGGAACTAATAACTCAACTCACAACCAAAGGCAAATAAAAACCAACTAGAAATTAAAAGTGAAAACCACAAAACCATGAATATCTAGGATACAGGAAGGCTAGGAAAAACCACTATCAATCTAGGCAATCCTCCATGTCAATAACGGGTCATGACCAAATAACCACATGCATATTTCATGCATGCCAAAAGTAGTAAGGAAATCATATATGCAACTCGGTATCTGCAAGAAAAACCTGTTGTAGTTGTTGATCTCGATGTCCTTTTGCACATTCCTTCTGTTATTTTGCCTTCTTACTCTAAATCCCAAGTATGTCACACTCCAAGAGTTCTCCAAGAAAAACGCTAGGTGTCTAAGAGTATGAGAGAGAGAGAGAGAAAATGAGAGCTCCAAAATAGAACTGATCAAAAGCCATGAACTGATCCTCAGAAGATTTATTATTAGTGATGCCTCTATTTTCATCAAATTTTCATTATTTTCTTTCATTTTCCTCCTCACGTGCAACCTGTGATCTTTCACCTCCATTTTCTTCTATTTTCCATTATTTCCATAAACAAAATGCCAATTAATGCCACTTTTCCTTTCCAAATCCATTGCCTTTGCCAATTTCCATAGCCATTAATAAATCGAATGAATACCCACTGGGATGTTTTGCCCAACATTCAGCTTGGAATACATGTCCCATGACGAAGGTGTTATTTTACCCTTATTAAATTTTACATGGATTTTTGATGAGGGTTGTTACAATATTATTTTGGCGATTTGTGTTTCGATCAAAGGTCGTCAATTTGACAGACAAAGTGGATCCAATAGAGCACTATTGAACATAATGATACATTCAACTCATATTTTTTCCTTAGAATATCCACTATTTGATGAGCAGTTGATTTAAGAATGATTTTATAGTTAATTTGTGTGTGTATCTTTGAGATTTTTCATACATATATAGTACATGGTACCTCACAATTACACTAACTTGGATTAACAATAAATGTACCAAATTACTACTGTATAATTTTCCTGAAAGTTTTTTCATCTACCATAGTGTCCAAGCATACCACTACCTCCACTGCTTCTAGGATGAGTGTCAAAGGAAACCACTTCCTTTGACTACATTACATATGATACTAGAGCTTCATGGCATATAGGAGAGGAGTCATTTGCCAAAGAGATAGTTAGGGAGAAACCATTATGAGTGGAATTAGAAATAAAATATGCATTAATCACAACATCTCGGATCAAGACTTTTGTAACCATGTTCACATTAGGACCGTTAAATGCATTTCTTTCCTTATTAGAGCCAAAATCCTAAGGTCTATAATGTAAATTTCCAACATAGAACTCCTCCTGCACTTGAAAAGCCTAACTTGTATGAGGACTAGTGTCATAATCAATGAGCTCTAAATTTGAATCCTCCATCACCACATGATATGATTTTTAGGATAGGAAAAGGCATCGTAAAAAGAATGACACACCCTCTCTAAGTTTCACTAACCACCTACTCACCTGAGAACTACCCCTGTAAAAAGCCTTCTTAAAAAGAAGTGAGCTTAAACCATAGAAGAAAAACCAAACTTATGCTCTTGTGGTCCTTTAATCATGTTATATACATCAATGCATGATTAATTACATTTATAAAAATAAATTGTATTAATATAATATTTACTACTCTATTGAGAGTGGTACTCTAACACTTATAATAGAGGAAATGTTGTTAAACCAGCATAAATCCATCTTAAGTACATATCTAACATGAGCCGAGAGGGATGAAATTTCTCATGAGCCCACAGGGATAAAATTTCTTCACATGCAAACTTCTTTAGAGTGAAAAATACAATGTGTAATTTTTCATTGTTTAAATTGTATTTTTGAATAGGACCAAATAAATATTTTAACGATTTATCATGGTAAGCCCAAAGGGGAGGTAATATCTAATTATGTTGATATTCAAATTATGACAACCTTGTACTTGGATCTTGATACTTTGTAGTTTATAATAAGAAAAGTAATGAATATTTATCTATGCTCATAATTTATTAATAAAATAAATAAAATAAATAAAAAGCTACTTAGTTTGTATTGAATTAAAATATTAAAGTTTATAGGTTGACTTGTAAATTACAAAACAAAAGAAAAATAAAAATTAATTATTAAAATAAAATTAAGGTAAAATAGTCAATTTATCTTACTGATTTTGGGATCTAGGTTCTAAAGCTCACGCTTTGTTAAACACTTGATTCAACACTTATATATAATATAATATATATATTATATATATATATATATAATATACTTTTGGCAAACACACATCTAAGTATTTTCTAGCCTAGAGGCTTTGCAATTGTAACCTCGATTTCCAAAGGTTCATGCTAAATTTTTCAAAATCATGCAGAATTTTTATTATTTTTGGGGAAATTGTGACCTCATTAGACTACATATTTCTTTAATAATATTGAAAAATAAATATTTAATTTTGAAAACTAAATATTATAATTTACATTGTTCCATGATAAGATTAAATATCTAGAGGCTAGCTATGACTAGGCTTCTGTTGTACAAGCACAAACTCAATAACATAGGAGACCATAGAATTCCTAAGCTAGCTTTAAATTCCAACCAAAACTACCTATGGCTCAAACGAGGTTGGTATAAAGACATGGTCTCATTAAACCATTGGGAGATGGATGAGAATGTTGCATTGCAAAATATTAATAACATTAAAAATATTGTTACTTCTAAGTTCAAAGAAAAATTGGTGTGAGAAAGATTTAGTAGCTAAAAGAAAATTAATATATTATAAGGAGGTCATCAACCCCACCCTACAAGATCAAAAGTATCTCTTTGTTTTAACTAGCTCAAAGAAAAAAATTAATATAGCCAATATTAGAACGAATTCTCATGAGCTCCACAGTGAAACAGGTTGTTGGGTAGTTCCTAAAACACCATGCATGGAAAGGTTCTGCCATCTCTGTGAGAATATGAACATCCAGAATGAAAATCACTTCCTCTTAGAGTGGCCAAGAATACAACCACATTAGATCTCAGTTTCAAAATCTTTGTTGCAATACTGACCGTCCTAGCCTTTTACTTTGTTAAAATTACAGTGCACTCGGGAGGCTTCTCTCTAAGCTTTTTGAGCATAGGAATAAAATCTTAAATCAAACTAAATAATTCATTTCTTTAGGTTCGATAGACCAAAGTTTGTTCTCAGTGGATGTTAACCACCACCACCATCATCATCATCATCATCATCACTAATAAAAAAAATAGATGCTTATTTTTTAAAATTAAACATTGTAATTTGTATTTGTCAATTCTAAAGTTAGATGTTATAATTTGTCTTGAGGAGTAATACTACTTATTAAATTTTTAAATAAAATATTAATTTTAGGAAGTGAAAAATAATTTTTTTTATTTATAAAACAAAATAGAAAAAATGTATAATATCTTCACACATATAAATGATTTTTTATTTTTTTTAATTTCTTTAAAAATATAGTATAATTTATTATGTTTTTATTATAATTTTGATATTTAAAATACATTATTTTTAATAAAAATTCATTCATTTATGATTTTTTAATTACGGTATTATAGTTAATATGAAGAATATTGATACAGTCATTGCAATAGAAAAATCAATTGTAGTGGCTAAGACAACAATTACAACTACCACGAGTTTATGAATTGGGAAGAAAATGGCGGCGGCTATGGCGTGCTCAGCTAAGGGCTTCGGACATTCCAGAGCTTCACAGAACAGCGCAGCCAGGGCTTGTTGCTTCCCCTCGGTGCTTCTTCTCCCAGGTCCAAGTCATGTGGCTGGCCTGCTCTTCCTTTGGGATCCGCGCAGCTCAGCCCTTGAGCAGGTCTCTGCTGGCGGAGGGGCAGATCTCAGAACCAGCGACATTTTCCAGCTCTGATTCCCCCGTGAAGGCATTTGCCAGAAACCCCGCAGGGTTATTTGCTTGGCCACGAATGGAAACCGCTTCTTGATAGCGGCGCAGAAAGAGCTCCCTCCGCTCGAGGGTGCAGTTTCATTTTCTATGACGGTGTTTACCCCCTGTTCGGTTCCTTATCCTCAGAATAGTTTTTGGGCGGGAAGCTGGGCTACTTTTTATATCTTTTTTCCATCGAAACGGTCCCTGTCCGGGCGTCACTCAAAGATTGGAAGCATGGAAATAAAAATGCTTCTAGGAAATCTGGTTCTCAGAACATCTGAAAAATGCCGGCGCAGGAAGGATGCGTGGCAAGTGTTCGACGGAATGCAACAAAGAGAGATGGTCTCTCGGAGCTGGTCTCTAAGAAACCGTCGTGAGAAGCGGCCTCCGGTGGTAGTCCTACCTCTGCTCGGCCCAGTAGAGAGTGTTGTAGCAAGCTTCAGAGAGGCCCTGCCCCCTATCAAGCCTCACCAAGTGACTAAGATCGCGTGCTACCCAGCGCAGGGAATTAAAAAACAGGCACAGATTGGGCCCCTGGCAAGCTATGCTTGTACCCACGTCCTCTCGTCTCAGTCCTGCAGAGGACAACAGATTTTGAAGCACTCCGAGTCTTTCCAGATCTTAATAGCACTCCTCTCAGGCAACACTCTGCTTCAATGGGTGAGCTCTTCAGATCTCGTGTAGGACCTCAAGCAAAAACTGGACCTCAGGGTGGGGATTCCTTCTGCTTCTCAAAGGCTCCTCTTCAAAGGTAAACAGCTTGAAGATCTCTTGCCCCTTTCATTTTACGACATTCAAAGAAATGCTTCCATCATTCTTTCCCTTCGTTTGAGAGGGGGGGCGGCTGGACAGTCATCTTCAACAGCAGCGTTTTCTTACAAAGATGCTGTCCATGCTCAGAAACCCAAGAATTCCGCTTCACCAGCCCAAGTTCCAAAACCTTTTTTGGTGGACAAGCTGGAGGAAACCCCCTCCATTGAAGTAATGCATCCAACGATGGACAGGCAGTTCCAATTGTTTGCCGAATTTTGCATTATTTGCAGGTTCAATAGGCTATGGCCACGCACAACAGATCTCTACAAATGGGTTCACTCTAACTGGACCAAGAACTGCAAGGTTCTTCTCTGTTCAAAAGGTTTCTTCATTGTAGTTTTTGTTGACAGTGAGGATTATCAAAAAGCATTAACTGAGGACCCTTGGTTTTGGGACTCGGCAGGTCTATTCTTAACCCCTTGGTTCGCAGATTTTGATCCCTCCACAGCTATCATTACCAAACTCCCCATCTGGGTCAGACTTCCCAACCCTCCGGTTCATTTATGGCACTTTGCTGTGTTTGAAGGAATCGGTAACACTCTAGGCCGCTTTCTAGCGACAGACACCTCTAGAGGGGAAAAGGGCATCTACAGCTTCGCCAGAATCTGCGCATAAATAGACATGAGTAAACGATTACCAGATCAGATCATTCTCAAAGTTGGAGACTTCTATTGGACTCAGACCCTGGATTACGAGAACACAGCGTTCCATTGCAGAAACTGCCATCTCACAGGGCACCTTCACAGATTGTGTCCAGTGATTCTAGCCCAAAAGAAGAAGGTCACTCCTAAGCCGAAATCCAAAAGCTGGAAGCCTTGTGACCCGCCCCCCATGGATGACTTTAGTTCCAGCTCAGATGAAGAGGAAGTGAATGAGGACGGGATGGATGCTTCGCTTGCACAGGACCCGCCTCCAACAGGTCCTGAGGAGTCCACGGCCCCACCTCTCTCGTAGAAACAATCTCATGAGACCTCTCCTTCAGATTCAGACAAGGAGATCTCCTCGTCCGCCCAGCTTAGTTTGCAAGTCTTTCCATCCCAGTCGGATCTTCTTGGATGGGTCAAAGTTCGTAAGAAGAAAGGTAAAAAGGGCTGAACTATGGATTCCACCCAAGTTGGGTAGAATCCCTAGTCGGGCTCTTGTCTCTTGGTACGTCTATATGCTTCTTGTTAAGCACTGCTCTCTTCCTGTCTACTCCTCAAGGCCGAGGTGGATAGTCTATCCTTGTCGGCTGCCCGCTTTCTTTGGGGTTCTGTAGGAGGTCCTTTGGTCTAGTTGTCATGTTCTCAGCAGAGCTTCGGGCTTTAGTCTGCCCGGGCAGTCCTTTTGTACAATATGTTTTGTTTTCCTAATACAAATGCTTACTTACAAAAACAAAAAAAATATGAAGAATATTGATAATAATTTATTTAAAAAATATCTAAACCATCTTAAATAATCATCTATCATTTAATGTATATTTTTCATGTGATCCACTTTTCAACCTTGCAATCTATTTGTTATGATTTTTTAGTGTTTTTCTCCCCGTTTTAAACTTCTAGATTTTCCTCTCAAACCCTTAATTAATTTTTCTGGAATCTTGATAGGGTGTTATATAACTATATGTTATTAATATAGATTTTGTTATTAATGGATACTTTTTAAATGTTTAGTATTTTGTTGTTTTGAACTCATATATTTCTTTTGCAATGTATGATAAGTCATAATTTTTGCTATTTATTTTGATTTTGTTAAAACCTTTACATTATATTAAACTTTTTTAATATATTAATTAAATTTTGATTAATTCTTTTATTTAATTTACATTAATTAATATATTAAACATTACATTACAAATAGATTGGAAAATACTTCTCAACCCAGATTAAAATTTAAATTTATATTATAGATATTGCATTAGCTTTTTTTTTTTTTTAATAGGTATAAAATATGTTTTGTTTTTCTAAAAAATAATATAAAACACATTTTTTTATAACATTAATTAATATTCATCATTTACAAGTTACTATTGCTTTTTTGTAAAGGTCACTTTTCTATTTTTTAAAATTATATAATAAATCGAAATTTCTACAATATTTTTTAAAGTGTTATGTAAGTGATATCAAAAGCGATTATTTGAATTCCAACATTTTTCCATTCTAACTGTATTTAGAAAACATAAATAATATACTGCAATTTATGAAAGTGATTTTCATGAAAATTGATAATACAACAAATTTAATGGAAAAATATGTAAAAACTTGTAACAAATAAACTAGGACAATAATTTCATTCCAATGGGCACAAAGGGCAAAGGATGTCTCTCTGAATGTCATTGAAATAGAGGAATAAATAACTATCAAATACGATAGATACCAGCATGTTAATCTGGTTAAAATATATTGCAACATAATGCAGAATTCCTTCTTCGGAGCAATGTATGCAGCAAACAAGTTCGTAGCTAAAGAATGAGCGGGGCTTCTGGAGAAAACAAGTTCGTAGCAAAAATAGATTATTTTCTTTCCCCGTAATACATGGCGAACTCAATTCACCATGAGTTGTCCAGTGGACAGGAAACCAGTGAAGCTCATGTCAGTGGCCCTCGGCGTGAGTGGCGGCGTATCCATTTTCCCATTGAGAATCTCTTCAACCATTCCGCTACCCATCTTCTTTCTATCTTCCAATCTCACTCGACATTG
>APFE031562191.1:3071-25310 GCA_000404065.3 Pinus taeda | reverse complement strand
CACTATTGTTGTTGTTGTGCCCTTATATTATTATTGTTATGTTGGCTTTGATTATATTGTGACCCCTTAGACTCCTATATATAGAAATGAGGTTTTGTCATTCGTATCATCCAAGAACTGTTCATTTCTGTAATGTAAAGGAGATTTCCCATCGAAAAGGCTAATTTTTAATGCATTGGTCTTTATTTTCTATCTTTTTGTGAGTTGGTTTCATACATTTGGTATTAGAGCTTTGGATTCTAGGGTTTCACTGCCCCAAATAGGTCATCATGGAATGTTCACTATAACTTGTTTTATGCGACATTTTAGAAGCTAAAAAACAACTTGTTTGAGCAGAAATCATTATGAACCTTAGGTCCAAATTTCAGATCTTGTGTCATTTATATTTTCGGGATATGATTTGAGGAAGTTAGCGTTTTTGCAGACTCGTGAACTACATTTCAAAGAGGTGAATTTGGAAAATTCCTTATAGAGATCTATTTGGGCATTAGACTAAAATTTTGTCAGAAGTTACAGAAACAGGACAAACTGTAGTTTTCTGTGTATCTTTTTCAAATGCAAAGGTCAAAACAGTGACACGTGGCATGTCGTACAAGTTCACTTTAGTGAAAAAATATATAGTCAAGTCATCTTGGGAGATTGGGCATAAATGTTTCTTGGAGAATCCAATTTTTATTAGACTAGTGGCATTGGAAAGAGAACTCGGAGATCTACCGCAGGAAGAGATTCCAGACCTTGGAGATCCACAATTATAGAGATACAATAGATTAAATATCGAGATTCTACAAAGAAGAAAAATGTGTGTAGTATTTTTTAAAATTTTCATAAGTTTGGGTTGAAAAATTAGTTTGAAGTTCAAAGGGATTAGTGAAGCATAATTATCATTAATTTATGCCCCGAAGAAAGAAAATGGAAACACCCAGTAAGCAACCTGAAATCTCTAACATGACTCATGAAGACCAAGAATAAATTCAAAATGATATCTCAAAATTACGAGACCAAGTGCAACAAATTTTAATCTCAGAAAACGTAATAGAAGCAAATATTGATGGTTTAAAGAAAGGAACAGAAGCTAAGATGAATGGCGAGAAAGCTAATGTGAATGGTGTGCAAGTTAAGATGGATGGCGTGGAAGCTAGTGTGGATAGTGTGGAGGCTAAGATAGATGGCATGGAAGCTAATATGAATGGCATGGATGCTAATATGGCTGGTGTAGAAGAAAAATTAAAAGGAGAAATAGAATATTTTAAAATAGATTTGACTAAGTTGCTACAAGAAATTCTTACTAATGGCAAAAGGGTAGTAAATGAAACTCATGATGAGATCAAAAGAAATGTTACTCATGATTTCATAGACTCTAACATTGGATTGAAGACCCACCATGTTCCAAAGATCGATATGAGGAAGTTTGGTGGGAAGGATCCTACAACATGGATACTACAGATGGAGTAATATTTTGATCTCGATAATGTGCAAAATAGACAAAAGGTATTCATTGCAACTTTGTATTCTGAAACAAATGAGCTTGTATGGTAACTACGGCTTTGCTCTCATAAACAAATTGTCACTTGGGCAATTTTACGGATGAAATGGTAGCACATTATGAGGATACAAAAAGAAACACTTTTTCTATCCAATTGATAAACCTCAAACAAAAGGGTCAATGATGGAGCACATTGGGGACATCCAAAATTTTAATATAAGGGTAAAAAATATTATATAGGAGAATAGGATTGATGTGTCCATAGGGAATTTAAAGGATAACATCAACATGAGGTTCACCTTTGGGAACCTGACTCATTGGAGAAGGCATTTAGGCTCGCAAGAAAAATGGAAAGAAAAATTATGACAACAAGGAATCCCACCGCTCACAACTATAAGGATGAAAGTCCCATCATTGGTATATTATTGGATGAAATTCATGGATCAATTTACTTCACCAAGTTGGCTCTTTGTTAATTATATCATCAAATCAGAATCAAGAATGAATACACTCTAAAAATATCATTTAGAACTCATGAGGGTGATTATGAATTTTTTTGTCATGCCTTTTAGCCTAACTAATGCACCTTCTACATTTCGAGTTTTGATAAATTCAATTTTCAAACCATTCCATAGAAAATTTGTGTTAGTATTTTTTGATGATATATGAATCTATAGAAATTCTTGGAAGGATCATGTTCAACATGTTGACAGGGTGCTCAAACTATTGGAGGGGAAACAATTTTTTCTTTCCCCTGGGAAAAAGTCGTAATTTCTATTAAAGATTAAGAAATTACATTTTGTATATGCCGAAGCATTCATATATAGGCATCTAGACCTATCGAGTTCATAGTCCATAGGACTAGTTAGACAAAATTAAATAATGAAAAAATCCACGCAAGGAGCAGTGCAACAAAATTGTGTGCTGTAGGATATAACCGAGCTCTACGCAGAGAGCCATATATATACTGTAGATGTCCAAAATTGTGATGCTATATCTGAGCATAAATACATATATATGTACAAAAATAAACAATAATTTTATGCTGTCATGGGCACTATTGCCCATCTGCTATATGATCATCAAAAGGACGGTGGTAGTGCTGGTAGAATTGGCCATCGATCTCCTCCTGAATCAACCACTGATCTCCTTGCCTGAGCGCAGCCTCTTTGGAAAGGTGATCCGTAATGGTGTTCTGCTCCCTGTAGATATGAAGACATGAAAACGATTCAAAGGAGGAAGTCAGTCTTCTTGCTTCGTCCAGAATATGTCTTAGTGTGAAAGTATGACATTGTGATGCATTATTCAGCCAGCTGCAAACAATTTTAGAGTCACCAAACAATTGAAGGTGTCTGCAGTGCTTTTGGATGGAAAAATGAATAATATGTTTAGCCGTGCATAGTTCTGCATAATTATTGGTGCCTCTTCCTAAATTTATTTGCAACTTGAAACAATGAGTGTCATTAAGATGCAAAATAGCACCTCCACCACATCCGGCCTCTTGGGCTGAGCCATCAAAGAAAGCCCATGGTTTAGATTTATCTATGTTCAGCTGTCTGAGAATGCGGACCGGGGCAGAGGTATCCTCTTCGGGTATTATATTGTAATCAGCTAAAGTATTGAGGAGGATGGAGGGCCAATGTGGGGCTCTATGATCAAAGATCGCCTTATTCCGGGCTATCCAGATAGCCCAGCAAACAAGGAGTGGGATATTGCAGGATTTTCCGGTGTGATTCAGGTTCCAGGTTTCCCAAGCGTCTATGATGTTGATGCCTTGCTAATTTTTTAAGTGCGGGAGGTGACCGATGAGGGAATTCCAGAACTGTAAGGTAATGTTACAGGTCAGGAATAAGTGTTCTGTACTTTCTTCCTCCGCATGACAGAGATGACAGCGAAACGGTCCATGAAAGGATCTCTTCATAAGGTTAGTGCCCGTAGGAATTTTATCAAATAAGATGTTCCACATAAGTAGGCGGGTATGAGGAGCTGATTTGAGCTTCCAAAGTGCTTTCCAGGTGGGATGGATATTAGGTGGTCTGATAGACTCAATCAGTTTCATATATCCCAGTTTAGGGGTGTATGCTCCATGTTTTGCAAATGCCCAAATGATTTCATCAGGTCCTTCAGTGAGTCTGATGTGGGCTTGCATAAGTGCATCAGTGTACTCCATCCATGTTGTATGCCATTGAGCCAGAATCTCCAGAGTGTGTGCATTGTGCCAAGCCTGTTGAAGAAAAGTAGAGTTAGCAGGATCACCAGCGTGTATAATGTGGGTGATGCCTCTATCATTGAGGTGTCTGATGATGTCGACAGGTAACCTGTGAGCGTTCCCACATCCAACCCATGGGTCCATCCCAATGTGAACAGAGTTGCCTTCTCTTATATGCCATGTTAATCCATCGCGCAACAGTGGGATGGTGTTGATAACTGCTTTCCATATGATGGATACATTGTGAGATTTTTGTTGTGAGCAGAACCAATCTAGCACATTCAGGGGATTGATATATTTCGCATATGCCACCCTCGTCCACAGACTCTCTGAGGTGAGAAGCTGCCATCCAAGTTTTTCCACCAGTGCTTTTGCAAATAAGTCAAGTTTTTTAATGCCCCAACCTCCCCAGCATTTGGGCTTGGCAATGGTGTCCCATTTGACCCATGCAAAGAGTCTACCAGGCTGCTGTCCTGCCCAGAGAAATCTACTGCAGATGTGTTGTAATCTGTTAAGGATGCCTTTGGGGATCCAAGTAAGGGCCATCCAGTAGACCGGAGTGGCTTCAATCACAGCTTTGATAAGTATCAATCTGCCAGCCCGGGAAAGATAACGATGGTACCATACCTGGAGTCTCTTTTCAACTTTGGCTATAAGCCATAACCAATCCGCTATTCTATAGCCATTTGGTTTCAACCTGAAGCCAAGATATTTTATGCCATCTGCAAGGGACAAAGAGACGAATGGGAAACGTTGTGAGGCGTACACAGATTCATGTATAGAGCATCCGACCGAGGTGATAGATGATTTATGTTCATTTATCTTCATACCTGTGGCCTGTTGGAAGAGGAGCATGGCATTTTGAAGAGTGGTGGTATCCCCAATACTACCATTTAAGAAAATCAAGATGTCATCAACAAATAGGAGATGTGTGAGGTAGAAATCATCAGCAATCTTGATGCCAGTTAATAGATGCCTGTCACGTGCAGAAATGAGTACTCTGCTTAGGCCTTCCATAATAAGTAAAAAGAGCAGCGGTGAGAGAGGACATCCCTGCCTAACTCCTCTTTCGGCTGCGAAAAAAGTGGTAGCTTCGCCATTTAGAAGGACACTGTAGGAGACATCCGTGATACAACTCATCATCCATTTGATAAAGTTGAAGGGAAACCCCAGGTGAGTGAGCAGTAAGCGCAGATAGAGCCAGTTCGTTCTGTCGAAAGCCTTAGAGAGGTCTACTTTGAGAATCATGCCCTTCTGCCTCTTAACCTGTAGAGTGTGAAGAAGTTCCTGGGCAGAGGCAATTGCCTCGTGAATCTGTCTGCGGTGAAGAAAAGCAAATTGCTCCGAGGATATATGTTGTGATAATATGGGCTTGAGGCAATTTGCAATAGTCTTAGCAATGATTTTGTAAAGGCAGTTGCATAGAGAGATGGGACGAAAGTCATCAAAAGAGATGGGTGCATTTGATTTGGGGATTAATGCAGTGAAGGTTGACTTAATGGCCGAGGAAATTCTGCCTCTTCTTCTACTATCCTCAACAATCTTCAGAAGATCATTGCCCAAAAAATCGAAGAAAGCAAGGTAGAACTCAATAGTCCAACCATCAGGTCCTGGGTTTTTATCCTTCTTGAACCATTTTAGCGTAGCTTCCAGTTCTGCCATAGTCACTTCTTTCAGGAGTTCCTCAGAGTCTTCTTGATCAATGTATCTGGGGAAGAGTTCTGCTACCCTCATGATTTCTAATATGTTGACATCTGCAGGGGCCTTGTAAATGCCATGAAAATGGGCAGTGGCCAGTCTGGCCAGGTTTTTCTGAGAAGTGACCTGATGTCAATGTTCGTCCTTAAGCTCCCAGATAGTATTGATAATTTTCCGGCCATTTGCAAATTTATGATAAAATTTAGTATTTGCATCACCTTCCATGAGCCAGATGGCTCTTCTCCTAAGTCTCCATCTTTCCTCTCTTTCTTTCAAGATCTGTGAGCGTCTGGTGATGAGAGAGGTGTATTCCTCTTTTTTTCCAGAGTGGGGAAGGTTCCAGTGGACGTTTCTTCGAATTCAGCAATGACCTTTTCCGCTCCCTCTAATATCAGATTGTCCTGTATACGCTTTTGATGAGCCTAGTTCTTGGTGATCTGCTTGAGTTCTGAGAGCTTCCTGATAAAACCCATTGAGATGTCCTCATCATCCCGGATGGGGTTTTTATGCCAATAATTTTGGACCAACTGAGTATAGGAAGGGTCCAGGAGCCAAGAGGCATTAAAATTGAAGGGACTTTTCATTCTGTGGGAGGAGTTCTCTGCCTCAAGGAAGATAGGCCGGTGATCAGATATGCCCCCCGATCCTACCCATTGTTGAATACGGGGCAAACAGTTATAAAGGGGTTCCTTAACAAGGAAACGATCAAGTCTTCTGGCCAGACTTTGTTCCCCACTCCTATTATTGGACCATGTGTACTGTAATCTTGCAGATGGTATGTCAATCCACCTATGATCCTCCAGTAGGCTAGTCAGGGAGTCAGTTAATGAATCAGCTTGTGCATGATGTCCCCATGACTCGCTGAAGCCTAAGGAGAAATTTAAGTCCCCTCCAAGTAGAATGTTGTCTGCACGGAATAGCTCAGATCCTAAAAGGTTCTTCCAGAAGTTGGCACGATCAGTACAAGGACCATATATATTAATAATTCTGATGTCTCACCCTATCAGGTGGGAATTAATGTCCAGGCCGATGAATTCCTGCCTCCAAAGTAATTTTTAATTTCCGCTATTTTGTTATTAACCCCAATGGCCAATCCTCCAGATCTACCAGATGCATCAAGGGCCTGAAAAGTCCAGCTAGGGAACAGGCATTGAGGGTTTTGGTGAGGGGATCAGCCAGGCAGAGAGTTTCTTGAAGGAGGATGATATCAGGTGCAGATGAAAGAAGGAGCCTCTTAAGTGCTAGCTTTTTGGCATTGCTAGCGAACCCTCGGCAATTGAAGGAGAGGATCTTCATGGAGGGGAGGGAAGAGGGCCATCCTGTGCTCTAAGGGCCCCAAAAATAGTTTTTTGTCGCCCAAGGGCAACTTCTGCATCTGCAATATGGAGAGCTTTGGAGATACGGGAGGGTCTGCCTCGGGAGTTCTTGAGGGTCAGTGGGCCACTTGCCATGTCAAGGCCCACAATATCCGCTCCCCTATCCTTAAACCGGGGGTGAAGGGAGTAACGTGGGAGGGGCTGATCTTGAGAGTCAGTGGGGGGAACAGGGGATAATGTAACCCTCGAAGGAGGGATCACAGGTGAGGGATGCGGGAAGGAGCAGGTGAGTGAAGCCTGCAAGGGGGTTTGATGGGGGTTTGCAGCGGAAACTGATGTGGATGATGGAACAATACTGTTATCATATGTATTCATTTCCAATGACATGCAAGAAATTGGAGATGTCAACAGAGGTAAAGTATGAGACTTACCCGTATGAGTGATTTCTTCATGGTCAGGTGGCGGCTGCACAGGGGCTGTCGAAGTGGGAGCAGGTGCAGTGGAAGCCGAGGCAGGATTGGCTTCAACCGGGAAGGTCTTGGTATCCCCTTCAGCCTGTGAGCGCGCTTGTTCCCCATTGTGATGTTCCTCATGTATTATGGGCGAGTCGGCAGTTGGATGTGTATCCCCCTCCTCCATATCCAGTGATCTTGTTCTCCAAAGGAGGGGGCATTCCTGGAAGATGTGTCCAACTTTATGACACCTGCGGCACCGATATGGAATGCCCTCATAGTCAATGGGCTGCTTGCACACAGAATCTCGCCATTGAATAGTAATAGCTTCCAGCAGTCCTCCCCGAGTGTCCAGGTTGATAAAAACCCTTGCATATGCCATCATGCCCGTCTGCAAATAGGATCTGTCGTGATCCATGTAGGTGCCAATGGCATTACCAATTCTCTGAAAAACATCTTCGAACCAGAAATGGAGTGGAAGCCCTGGAAGTCTAATCCAAACTGGACCAATGCCGATTTGTTCTGTCTCAGGATCGAAAAGGGGAGTCCATCGCTTAAAGAGAACTGGAGCATGATCAAAATGCCAGAAAGATGAAAGGACCCAGTTGGTATGATCTGCATGAGCGAAGTGCATGGCAAACCAACCCCGCACGAAGGTCTGCACAAATGGAATTTCCGCCAAATGGTGGCCCCAAATAGCAGCAGCCCATGTCTTCAATCTTGCAGCCGTATAGTTACGTCCCCTGATGCGCCCTACCAGTACACGGTCTGTGAAGTCCATGGCCTCTCCCAAACAGATGTCTTCTTCCAATTTGAGGAATACATCGTCCTCCTTAGTTTTGAAACACTTATTCCTCTGCTTAGGGTTCCGGGCAGGTTGGGAGCTGGGATGTTGACCAGGAAAATGGGATCCAGGGTTTGACGGGTCCGGGCGGAGTCTAGCAGATGGGGGATCTCAGAGCCCAGAGACGGATGGATGTCCCATGAGCGGGGGCACGGAGGTGAAGCAGCCAGAGGAGATTCCAGAAGTACCCAATGAGCAAGATGAGGTGCCCGTTTGGAAGTGATTAAAAAGCGGAGGAGGGAAAGGGCCCAGAGTCGGAGGGTAGAGGCTACGGTTTGTACTGAGGCAGCCGGATACAAACCCTAGGGTCACCGGTGAGTGGGGAGGTGTCGAGAGCGCCAGCCAGGTCGGAGGATCGTCCGGGAGGACCACAGGGTTACTCAGATGTTGGTCGCCAAAAGGATATGGAACAGGTTCGGAGGAGCCAGGATTATACATACCCCCAGATGTGGCAAAAGGGGTGCGCCAGATGGAAACCCCTTCCAAGGGGTCAGCAGAATAATCAACGGCGTCGAGGTCGTCCATCGTCAGCTGCTCCTTGGATCTGAAGACACCTCGGATCGGAGAATAACCGGAGAAAGTGACAGATGCAGTAACTGAAAACTGGCTGTGGAGAAAGCTCAAAACGGTGAGGCGGTGGATGATACGGTTGGTCTATAGTCTCCGTTCCAGCGCGATAACCGGCAAAGTGCCTGAAGACAAAGATGACGGTTCCAGGGATGCAGGCGCGGAGGCATAGAACCGTATGCAGCAGCAGATTATCGAGCAAACCCTAACCTAATCCTTCGCGCAATTTTTGTCATCCCGGTTCCATCGCTCCCCTCCGAGGGGACACAATTATATGCAAAAAGATCCAAATATTTATTTGGAGTACCAGAGGTGGAATATCTGGGTCATATTGTATCTCATGAAGGTGTTAAGGTAAACCCTAGAAAAATTAAATCCATTAAGGAATGGAAAATCCCCACATCCATAAAGCATCTGCAAGGATTTCTTGGGTTGACAGGGTATTATCGCAAGTTTTTTAAGAGTTGTGGGAGAATAGTAGCACCTTTAACAACTTTATTGAAGAAAGATTCACTTTTATGGATTCCAGAAGCAACAAAGGCCTTTGAACATCTTAAAGAGGCAATGTGCCAAGCACTAGTCTTAGCTACTTCAAACTTCACAAAAACCTTTATTGTGGAATGTGATGCCTCAGAAAATGCAGTTGGTGTTGTTTTAATGCAACAAGAAAGACATATTACTTTTGAAAGTTGTCCAATCAAAGGAAAGTATTTACACAAAGCTATTTAGGAGAAGGAAATTTTGACAATACTACATGCAATTCAGAAATGGTGACCCTTCCTAATTGGAAGACACTTCAAGGTAAAAATGGATCATGATAGTCTTAAACACTTTTTAGAACAAATTTTCTCTTGAGATTTTTGGACAAAATTATTTTCTTTTCTTGGTACTCCATTAGATCATATCTCATATTATCATCCTCAATCTGATGGGAAAACTGCGATAGTAAACAAATGTTTGGAAGTATATCTTTGTTTCTTTGTATTTGATAAATAGACATAATGGGTTAAATGGTTGCCTTTGGCTGAATGGTGGTATAACACTTCCTTCCATACCGCAACAAAAATGACCCCATTTATGACACTTTATGGATATCCCCAACCATCCATCACATCATATTTAAGAGAAAATTATATGGTTTAAGCAATGGAAGATCACATTGAGAAAAAACAACAAGTTCTCCAACTCTTAAAGGATGACCTAACTTTGGCACAAAATAGAATGAAATAACAGGCATATCAATATTGCAGTGAAAGAAGCTTTTATATAGGTGACTAGGTATTTCTATGGCTAAAATCATGTAAACAAATGTCCCTCAAGAAAGCTAATAAGGATAACAAATTATCACCATGCTATTATGGTCCGTACAAGGTGTTGAAAAATATTGTTACTATGGCATACAAATTGGAGCTTCCTGTAGTTTCTCGATTGCACCCATTTTTTCATGTTTCATGTTTAAGATGGTTATTGGTGACAAGATCCCAATTCAAACAATATTTGCAGAACTTTAGGAGGAAAGAAAAAACGTATTGGAACCTGAAACAGTCATAGAAAAAACAACTTGACAGCTTGAAATTGATCAGTTTCAGAGTATCTTATCAAGTGGAAGACCACTAAAGGTTCGGCATGGGAGGATGATAATTTTATATAGAAGCATCCAGAAATACTGAAGTGTTGAGGAAAATAGTGTTTTGAAGGAGAGGGGCATGTTAGGTCCCTATAATACTAGTGATTCTCCCATTACTATTGTCATTGTAGCCCTTATTGTAATTGGTGTGCCCCTATTGTCAACATATTGTTATTATTGTGCCTCATAAAAGTCCACTATTGTTGTTTTTGTGCTGTTATATTATTATTGTTATCCCGAATTTGATTATATTGTAACCCCTTAGACTCCTATATATAGAAAGGAGGTTTTTTCATTTGTATCATCAAAGAATTGTTCATTTGTCTAATGTAAAGGAGGTTTCCCTCTCAAAGAGGCTAATTTATAACGTGTTGATCTTTATTTTCTATCTTTTTGTGAGTTGGTTTCATAACATAAGTTACACATGAACACATACCAAAAAAATGTATTGTTGTTAAAATATTGAAAAATTAAAGCTAAAAAACATAATTACATGCTATTATTACAACTATGGATATTGTAAATTATAATTTAACAATGAGAACGGTATAGTTGCAACTCAATTTCAACTTTGTTTGCTTTTTGCAATATCATTTGAGCTCATGTTTAAAATCTTGAATTATATATTGAAACAATCACAATAGAGTTTTTTTATATGAAATCCTAAGTTTTATGCTTCAACACATAATGATGCCCTAATAATTCACATTTATAATTTTACTAAATCATAATTCAAGAATAAAATTAAATTATTCTACATGAAATTGATTGCATTTAAACTTTTGAATTACAATTAAATATCCCATTTGTTTATTTATATTATGAAATATATCCAAATATACTGATGTTATCGAAAGGTGGCTCAAGTCATAAATATTGAACGCTTAACTACAAGCCATTATTATTGCATTTTTCAATATAGCCAGTTATAATATAATGATGTATTGTTTTCTTTCCATAATGAAATTTGAAATTTATTTAGGATCTACGAACTCTCAGGTTTCTCAACTACTAGTAACTTTGATCTTATTATAGGAAGTTCATGACTACTTGAAGATAAGTAATTATCTTTCTAGTATACAATCCAAAGTTTTTATTTAACAAGTATGAGTAGGATTTATTTCTAAATATGCACCCGGAATGTAGCAAGAAACCCAACAAAAGTTTACAAGTAGTACAAAGATGTCATCGGTTTTAAGTAGATCTTTAATGGAGATTCAAAAATTTCTTCTACATGTGTACCCTCATAATAAATGAAACAAAAGTTATTGCAACAATAGATTCTTTCTTTTCTCCACAAACTAGAAAACGTTTGCATTACATTGTTGCGGACTAACTATGTAGGTCAATGAACATTTTGTCAATGGGTTGATTTGGCATGATGCCAGTTCTTTGGCAAACCACATCTACATTTATCTAGGCTTGTAAATATAAATATTAGTGGTAGTACCAATCCATTTGTTCTTCTAATTTATTTAATTACTCTTTTCTCTTCAATAATTTTTCATTGAGGAAGAGGATGTGCTTAGACTTTTGGTTCACCTATTGTTTAATTTCAATTACCATTGAATTCCCTTCAATTGGGTAGTGAGGGAAAGGTGGGCATCGATATGCCCCCCAGAGCTGAAGGGACATGTATCTTGATTCACCATGTCTTCCGAATGACCTAAAGATAAATCCCACGATGCAATAATCTCTTGTGGGTGAATTAAAGCAAAAAGAAGAAAAGTAGGGGATGACTCATATACTTGTTTCAAATATGCAAGAGTTCTGTGCCTAAAGAAGAAGATGGTTTGACCCAATAAGTCGCTTGATATGTTATTTCCTCTTTGAGAATAAATATGAAATATATCATATGATCGTAAAAATGAAGAGCCCATATTTTGAAGGCCTTTCTCAATCCCAAAGAGAGAAATTTATGGGCACTCCCAACTAGTTTTTTGGGATATTAACCTCTTCCATTAAAACGAACAAGGCTTAGGCAACCACCAAATTGATAACTTGTTATAATTCAATGCATATTTTATCAAGAGGATAATCACTGCAGCTTCACAACCAAGGGATTGAGATCCAACCCACTCATCACAAACATATCAACCAAAAGATTGAAATGGAACAAGACAAAGAAACACCGGAGAAATTGTGGCGAATGTTCTCCATTCAGGTTTATTTATTTCGATTTCTTGTATTGTCAGAACATTGATCTTATTTACACCTTCGCCACTTATATGCCTTTTCCATGAATGCCTCATCTATGTAGGTTCAATCCCATTCTTGAGGATATCTTTCATTCCTCCTCATCTTGATTATGATCAGTACAAACACATTTATAATAGTGGTCAAGGCACGAAACGAGATCCAATTCTAGCATGTATCTATCCTTTTTAGATTGTATGACATTAGCTAGTGAAATGTCATATTAATGATGTATTCATTCATTCTGTGATGCATGCTGCATTTTCAACACCATAATTTGAACGTGATATTAATTAGGAGAGAGATGGAGGAAATTGAAACACAAAGAGGCAACAATGTATACTTTATGGCAATGTGATCCTTGTTATTCTTTCCATTTCCCTTTGGGAAGGGATGGTGCAAAGTGCATACTAATTTTCTTCATATGATAAATCACCATCACGTTGATCGATTCATTTCCCATTTTCCTCCTTCTATCTCGCATGCCCTATTATCTTTCGAGTCATCCTCCTTAGTTTTCCCTCTTAAGGTATGGAAGTAAGATCTGTAAGATAATTCCTTTAAAAGGATCTAATTTTGTAACTAAGGAGGGATATTTGATTTTCTATCATATTAGATCCTTTGAGGAGGTGGTCGATGGTAATGAGAGAGTCTCCAATTATTACTATTACGGAAAATTTTTGATTATTGTTTATGGAGGCTGAAAAACATCCCATACATCTCCACAAGTTTGTTTGATCTATGGCCAAGTCCTCAAACATACTTAACTTATAATTTCACTTTGATATTGAGAAGAATGCCTCCCCCTCCTACCATCCCTGAGTATTCATTCCAAACTTACCAAAATGTGGAATTCCAAAATAAATTAAAAATTTTCATTCAAGATGTACTTACCATGTTATCCTTGTCAATAATCTTAGTTTCCATAGTAGTAATAGAAGGTGTTTGTGGTTCCTCTATCTCTTTAGAAAACTACCTGTAACATGGCCATTAACTTTTTCTTTTGGAAATTCTCTGTAAACATGTAACAAACTTAGTTTATAGTTTCATTTAATAAAGGATAATAAAGGAGAAAAGAATAAGGCCAAGGTCATGAGACCCATATTCCAAGTTCAATGTTGGGAAATCATTATAGTAGGAATCACTTGTGGTTTGTTATGGCTAAGGAAATTGGAAAAGGAATTCGAAAAAGAAAAGAGACAATAATTGACATTTAATTATAAAAATAAAGGAAAAATAGAGAAAATTGAGATAAAGACACAAATTTGCACGCAAAGGAAAATTAGAGTAAAATGAAGGAAAATGAAGAAAAGAGAGGCATCAATGATAAAAAGTCATGAGAGAAACAATTCAAAACTTTTTTTTCAGTTTTAGCATTGGCTCTCTTAGAATTGTTGTAGTGGATTTAACCTTTAAATATAGTAAAAACGTAGAATATGCCCAAGAAGTATCAATATCAATCCAATAATAGAAATACAAATGCTTCTTTATTAATAACGAAAACATGGAGGAAGGGAAACACCATACAATCGCTCCTTAAGGAAGGAGAACACTCCACAAGCCATATTTTTGTCAATGCAATAATACTTGAGATGTCTCAATGAATATTATGTAGCCTCTATATAGGCTTCATACATACACTACCATGGGTATATCAATACTATGCATCCATTAGAATGGGCTTATCATATTATTCCTTAAATACGCGTGGTCCCTTGAATAATGTGGATTAACCAATTTATTTATTAAATATGGCCCATTATATTATTAGATCACATTATTACATTGAGTACCTTCCTTTGTACAACATATGATCCCCCTAGGTATACTACATTCCACCCCCCTTAAAGATGCTTCATCCTGAAAACATGAGAAGAACACAAATAATAATATCTACTCAAAAGAGTAGTCCAACCATACCATGCATTTGAATCTAACCATATGAGAGAAAGTTGAAACACTTGATCTAGCTGGTGCCTCACTTGCTTGAGATCGAAGATGATCCCGGTGGTTCCTTTGTGTTGATGTGATGTGGGTGGATCATCGTACCTATTTATCTATCATCCTGGGGTTGTTGTCCTTGTTGATAATTCATTTTCCCCTTGTTGATTGTTGTCTTGTTGGGTGATGTGTGTCGTGATATGCTAAAACTTTAACTGATGGAATATCTTTCATTAATTCCTCTACTATTCGTGTTTGAGTTGTGTTTGGGGATTTTTCTAGTACCTCCACTATTGGTGCATCAGTTGTGTTTTATTCTTTTTCTTGTATCAGGTTTGATGTATGTGCTTGGTTGTTGACCATCAAGGGCTCATCATCTCACATGTAAATGTTATTAGAGCTCCATGGTTCTGCCTCCAAATTCTCTCCTTGGGTTTTAATGGAAATATCTTGCAATGTAATTTTCTTCTTTTTATATGAGAGATTCATGCATTTATTCTTCACATTAATATTGATAGTAACCACATATTTTGTCGAAGGGTATCCCAAAACAACATCCATATTATTCATATCTGAAGTATAAAAATCAAAATGAAACACATAATTATCCATATAAATCTTCAAATATTTATAAATTTAACATCCTCATTACCAACCTGTGCTTTGGAAATATGTTTTTGTTGAAACTTGCAATTGTTTTTCAAAACTAACATTGATAAAATTATGCTTGCAACTAGGAATGATAGAAATAATGATGTTGTCTTTCTGAATACTTCGATGAACCTATAATATGAAAATATTAGTATAAAATAAGCCTTTATGGCTCTTAGTGTCCTTCTTTTTGGCTTGAGACCACTTGTTCAGAAGGACATTTTCAACGTCTTCATCGGAAAGTGCCCTATATGTTCATCTTTAAAAAGTTTTCACCATATGGAAACCTCATCCTTGAAATCATTCGATGGTCCATAACACCAACTTATTGGGAATTGTAACTTCTTATATGTTATATATTTTTCAATACTAGGAGCATCATCTTTTGTTGTTAAAAAGAGTTAGTAGAACACATAAAGTAGAATGATGGTTTTGAAAAAAATACCTACTTTGTGCGGTAAATTTTAAAATGGACACAACTCAGTCAATATGGATCTAAATGCTTGTTATAGGCTATTTTTGGAAATGGAATGGCCATTCTTCATATTACCATGTGTTTGAAATCATGATCCGAGCACTCTAGAAAATCATATTTGCGCTACAATTGTGTTGTCGTCACAATAAATTCTAAAAATGAGTTGATTGCAAATGAAAGATATCTCCATCATCCTAACTCCAATTTAGCAAATTTTGTTTTCTTTCAGTTATTTTTGAAGAGGATCTAATATCTATAATTAATTTTCCAAAACTCCCCACAAAAAATTGCAAAAAGTTACTGCAAAGCTGTTGTCCAAGAATTGTTGTTTGAATATTTTTGCATAGTAATTCATTTTAAATTAGTGATATCTCCCTCATTCAGACACCAATTCAACTGTTTGTTTTTTAATTGGGTATTTTTTTGCAAGAAATTCATATATTCTAGTTATTTTTGAAAATTTTACATGAAAATTTTCATATCGGATTTGCAAAGTCGATGCCCCAAAAATTCTTGCAAAAATGAAAAAAAATATACCCGTTTTTCCTAAGAAAGAGCTTTGATACAAATTGTAATAGATCTGAAATGTAAATATACTAATCATGCAAGATATGTCCAAGAAATATAAATATAAATCCACAAATATAGAATAGAAATACTTCTGTTTATTAGTCATACCCTTGAGGTAGGGTAATAGCATAGAACTATTCCTTAGGGAAGGAGATTACTCCACAAGCTAATGTTTATCAATACAAAACAATACTCAGCATATATGAATGGGGAGTCTGTATCCTCTATATAGGCTTTACACATGCAATACCATGGTTATCTCAATACCATACATCTAATACAATGGGCTTGTCACATTATTCCTTAACTTTCTATGGTCCCTTCCATAATATGGGTTAACCTCTTTATTAAATTTGAACCATCACATTATCACATTATTCCCTTCACTACCTCCATCTATACCCCATAATATAACCCCTAGCTATACTTAATTCCACCCCCAATATTCTACATTATAGTATATTTCCATCAATGAATAGGTAGAGCCCAAGGAGGATGAAGCAGAAAACATTGTAGGTACTCACACATCAAATGAGGAATCCATTGTCGAAGTAATTGCTAGCGTCTAGTAGTTCTAGTGATCAAATTTACTCTTTCATATTGTTTATAGAGTCTTAGTTAGAATTATTATATTTTCAAATAAAATTTGACTTTCTTGGTTGTAAAATGGTCCAAAGTCATTTGTATAGGTATCATTACTACTCCCTCCACGTTTCAAGGTTACCATAAGCCATCATGGTCATCTCATCATCCCCTATCCTAGGCCATCAAAAGAGTTAATGTGTCATCATATCCATGGTATAGGATTAAACTTTCATCATCATCATTATATCAGTCACCAAAAGTAAACAACGGATTCATGTCATCATTTTGATCACCATCATGGTAGTTACCAAATTAGGTAATAAAGTGAAATAATGTAACATTTCCTTTCGAAGAAAGTATGTTGTAGTCAGATGAGTCAATAGTCATTCTTTCAAAAATACATATGATGTCATGAGCCAAAATTGTGTTTATGAGTTGCAAATGAGAAATAAAACATGTCAAGACTTAATTCTATACTTATAAATCTTCAAGAGCTACTCAGCCATTGTGAGAAATTCCACAACCATTAGAAGTTCAAATTGCATCATCAATTGCTCAGCTCACAAGCTTGTTGCGCTTGTGATGGGTTTCTGGTAGGGTTGATGCACTTTTGTTTTGGAGGAATAAAGAGGGAAATAACAAGTGAAAAATTAATTAAAGAACTTCAAACATATTCAAAAAAATAAGTGGGACACTTACAAACCCTTGCTTTAGTCAATCTCTTCAGAAAATCGATAAAATATTTTCCTAGGGTTTTCTGTTGCGCTTTTATAGTTTCATTGGTTTTGCTTCACTTAACATAGATTTTTCCTAGTTTATAAGTTTATACATTGCAAATAACCCTCATTAGACACTCCCCACCATACCCCTCACTCAATTTCATTTATTTCATCATTTTCTCACATAACCCTAGCTAGTTGTTGTGCTTCTAGACTAGGACTGTGTTTTCCCTCTTTTACCCCCTTTCCCTCACTCAAATTGAGGAATTCCATAGTAAGTATCTTCCTAATACACTTCCCTACTCCCCATAATTTCATCATAAATTATAATATCCCCCTTCCCCTTCATTCCCTCTCCTCAAATGACTGCGCTTTTAGCTCCGTTTTGCTATCCCCCTGAAAAACAAAAACTATTTGTTGCACCAACTTCAAGCTCAGATTTTGAAGAAATGGGAAAGTACTTTGAGCATTAGAGCATTTTTTGGGTGATATAATACCCAAAAACAATAACCTCTCTCAGTTTTTAATATACTTTATGATCTGGGCATATGCCCAAAATACAAGTTGCTACAAGAGAGTCGTTGCACTTTTGACTCTATTTTTGGTCATCCTTGTCAAAAGAGGTTTTTGACCAAATGAAGATGAATTTTGGAAAAAAAAATAAGGTTACTTTTAAGTACCAAGTAAGTCACAATAACCTCCTTCAGTTTCTACACGCTTATCATATATTGTGAGATATTGAACTTTGTTGGAGCCTTATTTCAGAATATAAAATTCTCCTATGTTTCTTGGTTGTTTTAGCCATTAGTTTGTGGAACGGATTCAGATAATATGGAAATGAGTTTTAAAACATGAGAGGAGATTTAATGAAAAAAAATATTATCTACAAAAAAATCTCACACTTTTGTAATAGGTATTATGGTCAAAGAGATATCACTCCATATTTGATCCCTATTTTTACATAAAAATGTTGAAATTTGACCTTACAAAAATGGAACGAGTAATCTTTGCAATTTTCTGAAGAAGTCTAAATGAACAATTTCAAGCATGTCAATATTGTTAATAATCAAATATGTCATGAAATTAAATTTGGAAGATTGGAGATTCATATATTTTCAAAAATTGACAAAATAACACATATTTTTAACCTTTCTGGCACTATTTCAGGCCACTCATTGTGCTTTTCAGACAATTTGACTTCAAGGAATTTTTCAGGTCGTTTGGAGTAGGTATTTGAATTCCTTGATGACTCAATAGTGAAATATACCTAATCATATTTCCAACCATAGATTTTGTAGCTAGAAAGTCATACGAGAACGCCTCTAAAACACTCTCCAAACTTTTGTTTCACTTCTGCTCATTTATTGTGTTTTTGTGAGTTTGACTACTTCACTGCTTATAATGGTCAAAGGTCAAAAAAGATTGATTCAATAAGTTATTTCATGATGTAATCTAATGTAGTCGAGTGCGTTAGGGGTTAAATTATAAATAGTCTTGTAAATAAATGCTTGGATAAACAAACTCATTCATTTAGTGTAAAAGGGGAATTGGTTTCTAACTTCCCTAGTATTCAGTAATGGTTAGAGAGAATCATGAGAAAAGTTCCTAGGAAGATGGATTCGACCCATTGGAGGAGGAAACATTTTTTTTCATATATATGTAGGTTGAATGAATTTGAGGGATGGGTTGTATACTTTAGGCTCATACATTTTAAACTAGTGTACTTTATATTGAAAAAAATAATACAGGCAGTTGCAACCATTTTTATGGGATTCTTGTGGTGTGGTTAGTGAAACTGTGTTTCTCCAATTTTCCTTATGTTTTTTATGATTATCTAGTTATATCAGCCATATATATTCTTCTTGTGTTAATCTCCTATGTTTTAAACATAATGCATTTCCTCCTATGCTCTGTTTTGTTTGAGATTGTCACATAAGTGTTTTGATCGTTTGAAACAAATGAATTCATACATGTATGTTAATTTTGCTCCTTCTTCCTCATTCCCATACCACAATCAGAGACCATTTGTGTCACTGTTTACACCTACCTTACCTCATTCTATGTCTACAATTAATCTTTTGACCTACTTGGCCTAGTTCCTAGACGGTGTGCTTCTTATCGGTCAAACCATAATAAAAAATATACTGAGCTAATAACTAGTCTAAACCCCTCATATTCTCAAGTCACTTCCATTGGCTATGAGGATGATTTAGAGAGAGCTCTGTCTGAGTTGGCAGTGCTAGCTTCCAAGTCCAAGTTTGGTTTGTGGCGACCTCTTTGGTTTCCTTTGTCAACCTTGGGAAACTAAGGAGTGTTAACATTTTGGTGTCATTGCAAAGGAACGAAAGGTTTCATATTCTCTACGAAAGACAGTTCAAGTTGCAGATCTAATTGCTATTGGTGGACAATGATCAAACATAGAAAGGCTGAAATCATTGACATAACGACTCAAAATCAGTTTCAAATTTAATTCAATGATTCCACCGGAGGATGCACCTTACTAACAGAAACATGAAAAGACAATATGGAATGTTTAGGTATGCAACTTGGAATTTCTTCCAGGACATCATGTTATTTTTCATAAATTATTTCTTCTCTTTTCTGGAGAATGTCAATAAGGTTTTCCAATGTATATTGTATTTGAAAAAATATTCCAGACCTGCATTTGATTCCTTTCTGTTGAAGATTGTGAAAATAAATTATCCTTGTGCTTTTGATCTTGATTAAGACCCTTCTTTTGAAACATATGTTGATCATATTAATCTTGACGAGCCTCAAGAGATCAAGAGTAATCTTATAGCTTATGTACATACTCCTTTGCCTTGTAAAATTCCAGATATATACAAACTACTCATCTTACCTCCTATACTCCATGATTTTCCTAAAAATTATTAGAAATATCTTCTGAGGTTTGATGAAGAATATGGTAACATCATTGATGAAAAATACATTTAGAGTTTTGAAGCCAAAAAATTCATTTCTCTATCTCTACAAGACAAAGCCAAAAAATGGTTGAGAAACTTGCCAGCTACAGGCATTTTCAATTTCCATTAGTTTGTGCAAGTCTTCCTTGATAAATGGATGATCAAGAGGAATCATTTTCTAATCTTAGAATAATATAATAATTTGAAAAGATAACTAAAGGAAATAGTGCAAAACATTTCCGCCAGGTTCAACCAAGTATACTACTCAATGTTTGTTGACATGAAACCGCCTATTGGTTTAGCTCTGTTACACTACTAGGATGTGTTTAATTAAAAAATATCTTTTCAATTGAGAGAGAGGAACACTACAACACTCGAATGAATGAAGGACAATGCAATAGATGTGGAAGTTAATCTATTGGTCAAAATTTCAAAGTTGAAGGTGGAAGAAATGGAGAATGTACAGAAGGAATACCTGACCTCTTTAGAAGTGAAGCTCGACATTTTTATTAGTAAAATGGAAGATATGATTCAAAATATCACCATGAGAGATGAATTTGTTGTTCAAAAACATCATGTTCCACTTATTACAAAAGAAGAAGAGGTTTCTAACCCTAACTATTTTCCTACTAATGCCAATTACCATAGATCATAAAATCATTATTTTTTGTATTCATTTATGGACAATCATGAACACTGATTTGCAAATCAATCTATGGAGGAGCAATATGTTGATCCAATGTGTATGCTTAATCAAATTCAATATATTGGTTATTTACCCAAGTATGATCAATATGATGATGACTATGTTTTCGAAAGGGATGGTAACTCTTCAAAGAAATCAACGACATATTTTTGGGAGGGGGAGGTTTAATTACAACAACTCAATTATCTCACTCAGCCTATGCATATCAATTATGACAGAAATGAAGAAAATGCAAAAAAAATTAATTCAGGTGAAAGGTCTTTGACTTTATTTTTTACTTCATTTCAATTACTGAGAGAAAACTTTCCCAATATTAGAAATCAATAGTCTCTCAGTTTTGATATTAAGCATGAAAAATACAATGAACTTCCTGATTGGGGCTCATTAGCTTTGTGTTTCTCTTCACTCAAAAAAATAAGAGAAAACTATAAGGTTTCCAAGAAGGAAAATAAGAAAGTTGACAGTAATAATGGAAAACAAGTAAGAACATTGAGACACTAATATTGTAGGTACCATAAAAAGCACTAGACAACATTCAGACACCAATAGTGGATGAATTAACTAAATATATGTCAGTAGTTAATTTTTTTCAGATCACCACCCACATCACCCACCGAGACAACAACCAAAATGGTGGCAACAAATTAGGAACAATTATAACGACCTCGAGATGATAGATAGAGAGGTGCAATTGTTGGGTGAGAGAGTTACAATTCAATATACTCCTTCAAAAAATAATTTTTTAGCCCAGGGCTATGTAAGCTTGGAGACAAAACACAGGAAATGCCAAAGAATCCCAGTTTAACATCTGTAAATCATACTTATAACCTCTAAGTAAATTTTGTAGAATCAATGGGAAATTAAATTTCAGAGAAAACATTCATTAAAACAACACCAAGATACTTTCGGGACTAGATTCAATTGAACAAAAATACTTTTCAAAGAAACCTTGACAAAAAAATTCAATCATGCCTTGCAATCAATCTGAAAAAGAATATTGGAAAATGAAATATGTTCCTGTAAGTAAAACTCCAATTCTTTAAAAACAATAGAAGGAGTTATCTTCTAATATACTTATAAATTTGTGTCCTTTACTAAATATATCTGTTGGGTCCCTATAGTACTAGTGATTACCCCATTACTATGGTAGTTGTACCCCTTATTAATATTGTTGTGCCCCTATTGCCCCCATATTGTTATTACTGTGCCCCATAGAATCCCTCTAATATTATTTTTGTGGCTTTATATTATTATTGTTAGGTCGGCTGGGTTATAT
>APFE031562177.1:52989-88873 GCA_000404065.3 Pinus taeda | reverse complement strand
ACAGATCATCACTGTCTTAAATATTTTTTGGAGCAACGCCTATCCTCCCCACAACAAAATAAATGGCTAGCCAAAATGCTGGGATATTATTATGAGATCATTTACAAGAAAGGGAAAGACAATAGTGTAGCAGATGCATTATCTCGCCAATTTGAGGAGGAAAGTACCCTGCTAGCTATTTTCCTCCCCATTCCAGAATGGATGGAAGAAGCTTGCAGAGAATGGTTTTCACACCCCGAGCTCTCCCAACTCATTTCTCAATTACAGGCAGATCCAAATTCCACCAAGGGCTACTCGTGGCAGGATCATATTCTTTGCTACAAGGACAGAGTCGTAATATCACCAACATCCACCTTCAAAAGTCGCATTTTGGCAGAGATGCACTCATCTCCCATTGCAGGACATTCGGGCTTTCAGAAGACGTATGCTCGCACCAGAAGATCATTTTTTTGGACAGGCATGAAAAAGGACATCCTTACCTTCGTAACTGAATGCGATGTCTGTCAACGCCACAAAGGGGAAACAGTCAACACACCAGGCACCTTACAACCATTGCCCATTCCGGCATCCATTTGGACAGAAGCTTCTATGGATTTCATTACAGGTCTTCCAAAGTCAGGGAACAAGTCAGTCATCATGGTGGTTGTGGACCGATTGTCGAAGTATGCTCATTTCTGCGCTCTCCCCCACCCGTTTACACCCACTTTGGTTGCTCAAACTTTCATGGATCAGATCTTCAAATTGCATGGCATGCCCATTTCTATTGTGTCCGACCGCGACCCGATCTTCACCAGCAATTTTTGGCAGGAACTCTTCAGAATACAAGGAACTCAACTAAAACTCAGTACTTCCTACCATCCGCAAATAGATGGTCAAAATGAAGCAGTCAACAAATGTCTAGAAACCTACCTTAGGTGTTTTACTTCAGAAAAACAACACCTTTGGGTACAATGGCTACCTATGGAAGAATGGTGGTATAACACCAACTATCATGCCACCACCAAAATGACTCCATATGAAGCAGTATATGGTCAACTCCCGCCTTCACCTACTTCATATCTTAAGGGCTGCTCAAAAGTCCAAGCAGTGGATCAACTCCTACAACACCGCGCAACTATGCTCGCCCATCTTCAACAGAATCTTCATCAAGCTCAGAACCGCATGAAGCAACATGTAGACCAGCATCGCTCAGAGCGCTAATTTCAAGAAGGGGATCAGGTCTTTTTATGGCTCCAACCATATAAGCAAACATCACTCAAAGACAAAGGATGTCAGAAACACTCTCCCAAATTCTAAGGACCATATCAAGTACTTCAACGCATTGGAGAAGTGGCCTACAAGTTGGCTTTGCCACCTACTGCAAAAATCCATCCAGTTTTTCATGTCTCATGCCTCAAGAAAGTGATTGGGAACAATTGCAGAATTCGGACTAGTCTACCGGAATTAGACGAAGAAGGATCCATATGGCTTCAACTGGAACAAATCCTCGACACACAAGTCAAGCAACTGCGCGGCCGCATGATTAAGGAAGTCCTAGTCAAATGGAAAGACACCTCTCCAGAAGACACAACTTGGGAGCCAACCACTATTCTGCAGCAATTTCCGCAGCTTCAGCCTTGAGGACAAGGCTCGTCTTAAGGGGGTGGGCATGTTAGGGTCCCACCCTAACCCCCTTATCTATGTAATGGAACCACGTCATATTCAAGAGTCAATAAAGCCCATATTAATAATTGTAAGTGGTTAATCTGCAATATAAGAACCACAGTTTAGTTGCAAATGGGCCCTAGTATTAGATAGATGGTATTAGTAATAAGAGTATTGACCCGTGGTATTACTCATAGGAGTCATTATAAAGGATAGAACTCCCTGTGAGGGCATCATGTCTTATTTTGTAATCGAGCTCTGCTCTATTGGAGGTTGCCCCCTCGAAGAGGCAAGTGAACATTACTCTCTGAATAATAAAATCATTGCCATTCTGTGTTCTGGGTATCTTTTCTTCGCATATTCTGTGTTCTCGGTATCTTTTTCTTCGCATATTCTATATTTGGGTATCCTTTGCAGGTTAAGAGAATAACAGTTGATGAGCGATCACAATGGACTAAGATATCTTCTTGACCAACCAAATTTGAATGCCAAACAAGCTGGATGGATGGCTACCCTTAGTTGAACCATGTTGCAGTAGTGAGCTCATATGGGACAAATTTACAGGATTAGATCTTACAGGAAGGACATCATGATGATAGGTATAGGGAGCTTATGCACAGGTTACAATAGGATATAGGTAATCATGATGTAGATTATCATCTTAAAATAGATGGCTTGGTGAGATTTAGGGACATGATCTATGTGTCGGATGAAAGTTAATTAAAGAAGATTATATCGAGGGATTTTCATGTAAAACCATATTTAGCTCACCCAGGATATCATAAGATGTTGACAATAGTAAAGAAGTTCTATTACTGGCCAAATTTGAAGAAGGAAGTGGCAGAGTTTGTGGCAAGATGTTTATGTTGTCAATAGGTCAAAGTAGAGTGTAAGCATCCAGGTGGGTTTCTTTAGCCTATTCCAATTCGAGAGTGGAAATGGAAGGCCATTTCCTTGGATTTCATTACAAACTTTTTGAGGACAACGAGGCAAAATGATTCAATCATGGTTGTGGTCGAAAAGTTGAGAAAGGTAGCTCACTTCATTCCAGTGAAGACTACTTATTCAGCTAGTGAGGTTACATAGGTCTTCATTAGGGATATTGTGAGCTTACATGGTATTCTGAAGAATATTTTGTCAGACAAGGATGCCAAGTTCACTTCCAAGTTTTTGAAGGAGTTATTTGTAGGATTGGGGACAAAGTTTGCCTTCAGCACAGCGTATGATCCAAGGAAAGACAGATAGAAAAAGAGGGTCAATAGGATCCTGGAGAATATGTTGAGGATGTATGTCATGCATCAAAAAAGGAGATGGGAGGGGTACCTTCCATTGGTTAAGTTTGTATACAAAAACAATTATTAGGAATCACTGAGGATGAGTTTGTTTGAGGCAATGTATGGGAGGAGTTGTAAAACTCCCATTAGCTGGAGTGATCCAGTGAACATGGTACTTATTGGATCATACATGTTGGAAGACATGGAACAAGAAATGTAGGTTATAAAGAAGAATCTAAAGGCAACACTAGACATGAAAAAGGTTATGCAGACCAACACAGGTCATTTACAAAGTTTCAAGTTGGGGAGCATGTGTATTTGCACATCAAGCCCAAGAAGAGATCATTGAGAATTGGATCATATGCCAAGTTGGCACCATGGTATTGCAGGCCTTTTGAGATCCTTGATAGGATTGGATCAGTGGCCTACAGACTTGCACTGTCTCCAACAATGAAATTCCATGATGTTTTTCATGTTTCATTGCTTAAAATATATGTAAAGGATGTGTTGAAGCCTAAGATTTCTGTTGCTCCAACATGGGGGATAACCACTCGATCTAGGCCTTAAGACAAATCCTCTTTTGTTTAAAGTGGTGGCTCTAATTGGGGATAATGGGACCAGTTTCCCAATATGGGTTTTAAAATGAGAGTGGGTGGTTTACGAATGATTGCAATAGAATAGTGATAACTTAAATGAACTATTATATCATGAAAATCTCTAGCTAACTTAATATAATATAAACACAAGTATTTTTGTATAATATGTGATCAACAAAGATATCTTCTTGACATGTGATAATAAAGATCAATCACGCATAAAACAGAGAAGATAACGTGTAAAGATAATTTATTTCGCGATATAGTTTATACATTTCTTTGACTAACTATTTAGCGAAATAAATCAGCTAGGCATCATACAATAGTGTAATTAATTTTTAACAAAAGAAACATATCTCATATAAAATTCATGAAAGTAAAGTGTTGTCAATAATCAAACAAAAACAGGGCTAATCATATAAGATAGAAGTACCATATATGTGAAGTTTTGCTCATTTGACTAATGACATAGATCAACTCCTTTGTTCAAATCAAATTATCTTCTAAGTAGACAAAAGTGCATCAACAAAGGAAATTAGTCTGGTATTTAAAAGAAACAATCAGGTTCCATAATTTGACCAAAGCATTCACATACTTACAATAGTGCATTCTTTGCAAATGTTTTTGATAAAATTATGGACCCTTCTCTAAATGCATGAGAAGGGTATAAATACTATTCTAACTAATGTTCAAAAATAGATTATACAAAAATTTGACGAGGTTTCAAACAACCTTCTTCCTAAATAGTTAACTAACTCTAAAAATAAAAGGTGACTTGATGAGCAGAGGCTATGCTGATGATTTTTTGTCTGCCAGCTTGTCCTTTAAATCACATATATATACCATCAATTTGACTTGAGGAGGTGCCCTAAACTGTGTTCTGACCTGTCCTGCGAAAATTTCATCTGTGAGAGGTGGCAGCATCTGCCGAGTTGAATGGAGAGAGCTGTTAAGGATCATGATTTGACTGTGTGGCTTGACGAGGTATTGCCAATATGACTCCCAATTAGTCTTTGCTAATTTTTCTATTGCTTCCCTTTAAGTTTCCGCTCTTTCCTTCCATCTATTATGCAAGTCATTTAGATCAGACAATTCTTTTGGGTTTCCTTCTTTCACCAAGTTGGTGGGAAAAAAGGTATGGTTTACCGCCTTTACTATGTTCTTTGACACCCCAACCACTCTTGCCACTATTAGTTCAGCTTGTTTGATCCTTTCATCCCAATCCATGAAAAGAATGTCCTTGTGTGTCTCCTTGATCTCAGGTAGATTAACTTTCCTCCCCTCTTCTGTTTCTTTCCATTCAATGAACTCTGAGATTCTTGTGTTTAGATCAATAAACTAAGTTCTCTCGTCAATTTCTTTATCTATTAGCTAGTCGTTAGTGATCATATAAGGAGCGATGTGTGAAATCTTTTGTAAAAATCATTCTTGTTATTTAAATAAGAGATAATTAAGCTCTGGTGCCTCTTTGATGAATTACTCGACAGTAGGAACATCCTTATATCTTTCCATGGCTTGCTGCAAGTCTTGGAGTTACATGTTTTTGGCCTATATGTTTTCTTCATGGCTTATCTTCAGCACCTCCATGGTCTGTTGTAATTGGGCTAGCTACTTAGAAGCCTACCTGTTCACACTTGCCTTCTGTGCTTTGAGTTGCTGCTCGAGATGTGCAATATTCTCTTCCTTTTCCTTCAACAAAAAAATATTTTGGTAGCTTTGTCCATGGTGGTGATTGCATACACTCCTATAAACTATGACAATCTAGTCAATTTTTCAGCTCAATTGGAAGGGATGTCCTTCCAAACTATTTCCATTGACTCATTCCCAGGTGGGAGTTCAGGTGTTTCTATCCTTCTCCTTTTCCTCTATCTTCTTACTAAAGCCTTCTGCAACGGGTTGTAGAACACATCAAGGGGAGGGATCTCGATCACCTTCAAGACAATTTCCGATGTGGGTAGAGAGAGGATGATTTTGGTCTACTGAGACGTTGTGGCTTGCTCATCCATTGGTTCAGACTCTGTATTCTTCTGAACATGCATAGGAGTTTGATACTCCGTAGTTTCCTGGGTATCTATTGTCTTGGGAGTGTCTTGTAGTTTCTTATTGAATTGATCCCACTCCTACTCCAAACTGCACTTTTGATCTTTGAACCAATATCTTTAAGTGGGGTGCTCATACCTTGCTTTTCAGCTAACTTCTTACTAGATTCGGTTGTATTCTCAGTGTCTTGGGCCTTCCCTATATCTAGTGCTTTCCTTGTATCTACTTGAGAATTTATGCGAGAATCAAGTCCCTCGCTATTGACAGTCACACTCGGCATAGGCTTGTCTTTGATTTTTCAGAACTTTAGTGGGCTTACCTTCAGCCTTTTGTTTCTGAAATCTTGAAAGCTCTCAAAATCTTCAAGACTTAGATTGGCCTTTGCCCATTCGAGCGATTGTTCGAAGGATTGAGCCGACTGTAGAAGGTATTCAAAAACATTAGCTTCATGGTTATAAGGCTTGATATTTATTGCAATAGTGATGTTATGTGCTATATTGTCTAGATAAAATAGCCTTTTGGGCAAAGTATGGAGCCTGAGGCTTTCCCAATTTACTGACTCCTTTATCGCATGGTTAAAACTTGCTAATGAAAAGGAACCACACCTAATAGGAAAAGATGGCCATAATAAATTCTTGTTTTCTTTCAGAACTTTAGTCAAGCCTTTTCCCATGGTCTGGTGGGCTATTTCTCTTGCTAACTATTTATCAGAGACATATAAAGGGAGGACATGTGCGTCTGCTGCACTACCAAAAACCCTAATGTAGGTGAAACATTCTTCAACAAAATATTTGCTGACAGCCAGAAGGTCTGTAGCGGCTTCTTGGGAAAACCTTGGGGCTTTCTTATTTAAAATTAATTGATGCAATGGCAAAATAAAAACATGGAATATTTTATAGAAATGGGGTATATAATGGGATTCCCAAATTTTTTTATGGCTGAGATGGATAGGGTAGGGGTCCTGCAAGGTCCATTTCCAACCTGTGAATTGAAATTTAGTGCAGAAATAGATGGCATCCATAATGTAGGTACTAAAATAGAATGGAGGAAGGTTCTTTGGAGATGAGGATCTCCTTTGACAATATTCAGTGATGATAGTGGCTAGGTTATCAGATAGGATGGTGGCCCAATTCATGATATGGGAATTAACACATGCATCAATCAAAGGAATCCATTCTATGGAAAACTTCGAATTATTAGGTAACTCGTATAGTCTACATAACATAGCAGCGACATAGTTGTAGGGGTTTGCCAAAGAGACCACAGGATACATACCCATTTTATAAAATTTGAACTTGTTCTCCAGTACCCTCTAGCTCTATATCATCTTGAAGGGTTCTTCATTCTTATTTGTCAAGTTGGCTACATATGTTTTATCATATGTATCCTGAGGGTCAGGTATATGTTACATTTGCTTCAGGTCTTCCTCTTTGAATGACCCCATGAATTCCATACTTGAGTTCCTGAATTGCCTATCTTTAATGGTGAGTTTTTCCACGACCCACCTAATCATATCAGTGTATGGGAGGATTTTTTCGCTCGCTCCTATTCTGTGAAGGAAATAACAAGCAACATCCTTGAATTGGAGTCCTAAAGATATTATTGAGTCAGTCGTCGCTTTTGTGACAGTAATATTGGGACACTCATCCTCAAGCCTATTGTATATAACCTCCCAAGTTGTTGCTCCCCCATCAGTGTTGCATATTGTATCAGAGAATATAGGAGACATTTATGATAGATCAGACTCTATAATGCTCTGCTTATTATGTTCCTACATCACCTTCTGCAATGACATGTATTTTGTAGCTTTCCTGAAATGGACGAGATATATCAACGCAGACAATATTGGGAAATTAAGGCTGAAAGCTTTGTGAAATGACTTTGAATCATGGGAGGATTTCAGATGAGATACTCAGTGTTAACTATCCATAACTTGGAAAATCATTACCTCTCCTCAGGCCGCTAAACATTAATTACCCTATCAAACCATTCATTATTATATTAAAACACAGTTACTTCCCACACTTGCTACTTTATTCGTGCATCGCAGTTTTTAAAACGATGTTATATAGCATTACCCGTTGATAATGTGAAATGAAATTACGAATATCGAATTTCACAGATCATTAGTGGATGACATAGTGGCACATATTATTTACTTGTGACTCCTGCAAAATGCATTTGCAATTTCTTAAGGGGTTTTGATCGGTATGTCGCAGTGGGAGGTTTGATCACATATTGCAATTCCTTTAATATGTTTATGATCATCACATGGGAAAATGCGATTTGCGATTTGCGATGAGGATCCTAAACTTGGGTTGTTCTAAGAGTTCTCAAGGAAATTTCTTAGAGTTAGGATTTTTTTTTTTAAGACTAACATAAAAAATGGTCCCCATTTATATGTCTAACATTAGCTATTACTATATATAAATGGGGGGGTTGTTTCATAGTACAACAATTGGTGATTCACTTGGGAGAGCTAGTTATCTATGATTGGTTTTATGAAATTTCTAGAACTTTCAAAGTAAGAAGAGTTATAGGAATCATAATTACATGAGTTATAAACTAAACAACATTTCTCTAGAATCGTAATTAGTTACTCAGTCTATTTATTCAACTACTTTACCCTTTGTAGTGATAAAAATACAAATGGCTTCACCAGTCAATATTAAGATATAAAGAGATATAGTAAGTGTCTTCTATAGATTTAGTTTTTGCTTTTTACTCTTTTATCATAGATAGAGTCTCTGCTTCCAGCAAGCATTCATAGTCTTGATAGGGTTATCTTTTAACCAACATTGATTCATTGTACCATCTGAAGCAATCTTCAAAATTTAAAATTATATTCACTTGCTTCCAATCTCATTTGGAGCTTGTCCTTTTTCTTTTTTATATAACATTTTATTTTAAGTTTCTTAAAAGACATTGTCTAGGGTTGGTAATCTGATAATGACAATGCCACTCACTGGTTGTAACTAAAATGAACAAGATGGCTCTTAATCATGGTTAACTAAACGGAACTCACTGGTTGGTAATATCAGTTTAATTATTTCCCTATGATCATGGTAAACAAGCTCATAATGAGACTTATATCTTCTAAGTATTTTATATTTTAGAATTACACTATGAAAAAAGAAAATTTTATCAGATGGGGTGAATCATTGGCTCATTTAAGGGTTTTGGATTATAAGGATATATTTTTAAGATACTCATCTACAGAAAGTCCATACTAGGTTAAATATTCTTTTCTTGACTGATAACAACACATCTATACTTTGTAAAGGTAAGAATTTGGTCATAGAATAAATGTTTCAGCAAGATCAAGTTTTTCCAAAGAAACCAGGATTACTTTGATACTCAAATGTCCTAATTATTTCTTTAACTTTTCCTACTTATAGAAGCGAAAAATCAAAAATATTATCAAAGATTTTATTTTGAAAAAACCAAAAGTAAATACTACTTTACCTTTATTTCCCTAAGAATTTTAAAGGGGATATGATACAAAATTAGAACAAGTTATCTTCTAGGAAAAGTATTTCTTGAGAATTTGGCCATTAATGGGCAAGGAATCTATCCTTCTTGATAAGTCTTGTAAAAGAAATGTTGATTGGCCAATTTCCTCAATGACTTGGAAAGGGCCAGGCCATAGTCTTTGGAATTTGGTAGGTTTACCTTTTTCCTCGTGTGCTTTGTCCCATTTCAAAACCAGATCACCTACTTCAAAAGTTTTATGACTACAGAGGTTGTATCAAAAGAGGCTTTGAATAATTACTAATGATGGAAGTGGGTTGCTTTAGTCTTTTCTCGTTCTTCCTCGAGTTTAAGAATTTGGAATTGTCTTAATTGGAGAGAGGATGAAGGGTTTTCATCGATGAATTCCACTAGGGCAAGAGATGGAATTGCTATGTTTGTGGGGAGAATAGATTCTTTTCCATAAACTAAAGCAAAAGGAGAAGAACCGGTGGAGGCCTTCTCTGTAATTTTTTTCTACCCAAAGAGAAAATGTCAATGCTTTGTGCCAATCCCTATGATTTTGGTCAATAGCCCCTTTGATGATTCTGATGAGGTTTTTGTTTGTCGATTATGCTATTTCGTTACCTTGTGGATAATAGTTGGTTGAATATTTTAATTTAAAACCTCGCTTCAAAGAAATTCTACCATTGTATTTCCAGAGAAAGAAGATGCATTTTCAAACATCAAAGCCATGGGTAAGCCAAATATGGTAATTATGTATTGATCAATGAAGTCTGTGACACTTTCTATATTAGCTATCTTTAGTGGGATAGATTCTACCCATTTTGTAAAATAATTAGTAGTTGTAAGGATGTATTTGTGTTGCTTGGAAGAGTTAGGAACAATCTCACCAATTATATCTAATCCCCATTATTTGAATGGTTGTTGGATGTTCACTGGTTGCATAAGGAATGCGGGCTTCTTTTCTCTTTCTGTTGTAGTTTGTTAGGTTTTACATTTTCTTGCATATTCATGCACATCGTTGAATAGTGTTGGCCACTAATAACCTGCATGGAGGATTTTGTGAGTTGTGGATTTTCCTCCAAAATTCCCTCCAGTTGGTCCATCATGTAATTCCTCCATAACCTTTTCAGCTTCAGGTTTTTCTAGGCATCTTAACAATACCGAATCATATTTTTTCCTTAAAAATACATCATTTACTAATTCATATTGATTTGATTTCAACCTTAAAGCACACTTTGTTTTATAATTGAGATGCATAGGGGCATATCCATTCTTCAAATAAAACTTCAAATCAACATATTACGATTGTGCATAATTGAGGCTTACCTCTAATATTTGCACTTCATTACCTTGGTCTTCTTCTGCTGATAAGTGAGAAGCTCCAATTAACATCCTGCAAAAATCTTAACCCCTAACAATTTTAGCTGGCTGGATTTCTACATCGTACTCTTGAAGCGCAGTAACCCAATTGGCTCGTTTCTCCCCTACTTCTCTTTGAATAAATAATTGCCTTACTATAGGGTAAGGTATTACTATTTTTGTATGGGTTTTAAGAATAAAAGGCCTGAAATGTTTTAGGGTTTTAAAAGTAGCAAAAGCTTGTTTCTCAACAACTCGATAATTTAATTTGGCACCTTGCAAGTTAGAACTAAAAAAAGAGATGGGTGCCTCGATATTTTTATCATTCAGCTATGTTAAAACTGTTGCATATGATGTATTGGATGAAAAAGTGTATAACACAAAAGGTTTGAGAAATTTAGGATTTTTTAAAGAAGGAGCATTGATAATGGATTTTTTAATCAACTCAAATGACTCTCTTTCATATTTACCCCACTTGAAAACCGTGCTTTTTCTTATCATTGCTTGAAGGGGTAGGACAATCTATGAAAAATATGGAACAAATAATTTTACAAAATTAATTTGCCAAAGGAAGGATTGCATGGTCTTTTTGTTATGTGGGAGAGGAATTTTTTCAATCTCTTGGACTCTATCAGGATAAATGTAAATCTCTTTCTTGGACACTACAAATCCAAGGAGTTTGCCTTCTGGTAAAGCAAAATAATATTTTTTGGGATTTAAGGAAATGCCATATTTCCTGCATCTTTCAAAAATGTGCTTTAGGTCATTTAAATGATTGTTTCTATCCTTAGAATAGATTGTGATGCTTCTGAAATTGAATTACCCCCTGATATTGGAATATCTCCAATTTTCAATGTTGTTGATTTGTATAGGTGTGAAAGTGGAAAGGTAGAGGATACAACAAAATTTAAGAAAGAAAAAGAGGTTGATTTTATAAAACAGTTACCTACAACAAAGGCATTGTAGCCAGAACAAATTTTAGACAAGAGAGTGTTTAAAAGGACAAGGGGACAGGAGTATTTTTAGTATTTGGTCAAATGGAAGGATCAACCAATTGCTGATGCTACCTAGATGACAGATGCCATGCTACAAAAGTTGGGTAGATCTGTAGAAGAGCTCATGGATAGGAGCCCATGAAGAATTTTGTCCTCAGGAGTCTGATGTAGGAGCATGAGGCTTGAAGAAAAAATAATTCGATTTTATTCCAAAAATACAAAAAAAGTTTACAAGCAAAGGAGTGGGATCCTTTAGCTGTCACTTTACAAAGCTTTCTAGATAGGATTTGAGATAGAATTCAGGGATTTGGATTATCTTGTAATTAATTCAATAATTTAGGCTTAGTTGAGATTTTTGAGGAGAATATCTTGCATATTAGATAGGATTAGGTAGTTTCGATCCTTTGATTTAGGATCTGGTTGTTGTATGTACAAGTATTTATGTAAGTTTTGAATTAATGTGAAGGGATTTGGCAGTGGAGGATTTTAATTTATCCAACTGTTCCCTTACACTTTCCTGCTTTTCTTTGCCTTCTTTCTCCAAATCCAATGTATGCCAAAGTGCTCCAAGAATACTCTAAGTGTGCAAGAGTATGAGAGAATGAGATAATAGAAGAGATCTACAACACTAAACTGGCAAAAGCTGTGAACTGATCCTCAAAAGCCTTTTTGTCATTGAGGCCTCTATTTTCTTCATTTTCTTTAATTTTTCCTTCAATTTACCTCTCATGAAATTTTACGTATCTTAACCTTCATTTTCTCCTATTTTCCTTTATTTCATAAATAAAATGCCAATTAATGCCACTTTTCCTTTGCCATTTTCCATAGCCATAAATTAATCACAAGTGATACCCATCACTATGTTTTTCCCCAACATTCAACTTGGAATATGTGTCCCATGACCTTGGTCTTATTTTATTTACATATAAAATCAACTAGGGGTTGTTACGAAACCATCCCCATTGGGGGGAACACCATCCTGAGTGTTCTATGACACCTATGACCAGAAAACCATTGAAAAACAAAACATACTACCCATGGAGATTTATAACATAGATTGATGCAATATTTACAAATGACATCCTATAAACCATGACCAACATGAAAAACATGAAAATCATACCGCTTATTGGAGCTTTATAACGTAGTTCATTGCGGTATTCACACCAACATCCATAAATACATATACGTATACGTATACCAAAAACTCATTTGCTAAAACCAACAAATAATGAAGGATACATAGCTCGCATCTAACCAACCATCTCCCATGTAGCTTCATCAGGCCCAAAGCTTCCACTGCACTTTAAACTACTCGCTTTCTCTGTTCTGTAGCATGAGATGTTTCCACTGCAACATGCATCGTGGTTCTAGATGGAATTCTCCCTCTGGTTCCACCTGGCATACAAACCATTCAATCACATGATCACCATCTTGCACATACTTCTTAAGCAATGAAACATGGAAAACATCTTGGAATCTCATTGTCGTAAGGAATGCAAGTCTGTAGACCACTAGTCCAATCCTCTCAAGGATCCCAAAAGGCTCACAATACCAAGGTACCAACTTGGCACATGATCCAATCATCAAGGATATCCTCTTGGGTTTGATGCATAAGTACACATGTTCTCTAACCTGAAACTCCTTAAATACCATATGTTGATATGCATAACTCTTCTACCTATGTTGTGATACCTTCAAATTCCTTTTAATAACTTGAATTTCCTATTCCATCTCTACCAAACATATTTGGCCTTATCAATACCCTTTTCACTCGATCACTCCATCTGATAAGAGTATTACAACTCTGCCCATAAAGTCCCTCAAACAGACTCAACTAGTGGAAGATACTCTCACTTTTGCTACTAATGCATGGCTTACATATTCAACATGTCCTCAAGAATCTTGTTGACCCTCTTTGTTTGTCCATATTTCTACAGATGATAAGTTGTACTGAAGGCCAACTATGTCCCCAAACAAGTGAAGAACGCCTTCCAAAACCTGGAAGTGAACTTGGCATATTTATCAGATACAATCTTCTTAGGAACACCATGAAATCTCACTATCTCCCAAATAAAATTTTTAGCTACCTCACTAGCTGATTTATAGACTTAAATACAATGAAGTGAGCTACCAGTAATAGCCCTAGGTTAAAATTTCATGTAATAAAGTTAATAAAGGAAAAATAAGACCAAGGTCATGGAACACATATTCTAAGTTGAATGTTGGGAAAATAATCCTAGTGGGCATCACTTGTTGTTTATTATGGCTAAAGGGAAATTGGCAAAGTGAATGGCTTAGGCTTTGAAAAGGAAAACAGGCATTATTGACATTTCATTTATGAAAATAAGGGAAATTGGGAGAAGAGGAAGGTGAAAGGTAATAGGGTGCATGTGAGGGGGAAAATGAAGGAAACTAGAGGGAAAATGAAGAAATTAGAGGCCCCAATGGTTCATAGGCTTTTGTCAGTTGAGTTCTAGAATTTGTTTTAGAAAGGAGAAGAGCACTAAGAGGACAAGGAAAGCAAAGGAAAGAAAAGTAAGGTCAAGGAAAGCAAAGGAAGAAGAAGGAAAGTAAGGATCAAGCAAGGAGAAATTGGATCAAGTGGCTTCAACATGAATAGTTGTAGGTAACAGGTTGCATGTATGATTTCCTATCTAGTTTTGGCATGCATGGTATATACATGTGTATTTGGTTCTCTTGTTTTCATTGGCATGGGTTTTTTCCGACTTTGACAGTGGTTTTCAACCTTGACTTTCCATTTCCAAATAGCCATGGTGTGATGGGATTGATTCTTGGTTGAGCATTGGATTGTTGAAAGGTTTTTGGATCTAGGTGAGGTGGTCTCAGGAAATCCAAAGGGTTGGGGGTGAAGATGGTTCTCTCCAGGAAGCCCTCAACGGGTGGGTGGAGACATGAGAATTCCTCAAGGGATGGTGATGTTGGGACTGGTTTAGGTGAGATCACTATAGTGTGAGGGTGGAGGTGGTTTACCTTTGGATTCCCTTGGTTTTTTATGGATTGGTTTATCCCGTCAGATTACACATTCATGCTTGGAATATGGCATGTGGGTGATTGGATGAAAGAAATATTTGGTTTAGCTTAATCTATGGGCGGGTGGTACGAGGAAGTCCCTAACTTGGTTGGATTTCACATATGAATGATAAGAGATCTTTCCACTTGTAAATCATGAGTAATTATACTTGTTATTGTGTGGCTTTAATGCTTGTTTTATTATTTTTATTTATCTGGTTATATGTTGGTTAAAAGAATGGTTGTATGACAGATTCAAGTTATGGATCTTATCATGTTTTTACGTGTAAGTGATTGGTTAATGAATGCATAGCCTAATAGATGTTATGGAAGCTATTGTGAGGGGGAATTAGACCTTCTTGATGTTTCTCATATAAGTTTCAGATCTCTATGTTTAGATATGCATTCATGACATGTATATTTCATGTTCATCATGTGTTTGACGAAATGCTTGTCATGGTTAGGCTTGGTTAGGTCTTCCTTGATCAAGTTTTGTGCTAGAGGCTTTGTATTGATGTCATTTGTTTTCTTGGAAAATCTCACCAAGTTCTGGGTAGTGGTTTGGAGACTAGCCCTCAAAAAGTGACTCAAATCTCGTGGTAGTAGGAACAAAACTAGCTGAAAGAGAGTACAGTCTCTCCCTTGTAGGCTTATGGGAGTGACTGGAGGCCTAAAGTCACACAAATGTAGGATTTTGCATGTGACTGGGAGTTTTGTTAGTGAAAATGAAATTTGACTCAAGGTTTGGGCACTTAGAGGGGTGGTTTAGCTCCTGTGGCTCTTGCAGCTGCTAAGGAAGGTCAATAAGGCCTCGTTTTGTCGACTCCATTTCCTTAAGGTTATCATCTCATGGAGTCAACCAAGTCATCTTGCATGAGATGATAATCCACATGACTTTTAAAACCATAATAGGGAATTAAGGCTTGCATTCCCAAGCGTGACAGAGATTGAATCATTTACACATTGAAGAAATCCAAAATGGGGTAGTGATACTCAATTTATTACTATAACCACCCCTCCCACATTTACCTAATTTCACCGCCCTACTAGTGTAAACATGAGACGAAAATTTACTATGACATGACTCAATCTCTAAGTTTGAGTTAAGGAAGCAATAGGGAAATTTTAAGGTCTAAAATGGGCCTCCTAAGAAAAATGTACAACCTAAATAAATTTTATAAGAACCAATAGGATTCAAGATGATGATGTCAACCATGGGGGATGATTGACCATTTTTGGAGTAAAAAAGTAAAAAAGATTAAAAAATAATAAAATAATAAAACTTTTCCAACTCATATTTTCAACTTATCTCCTTCAGGTTTTACTTAAGTTTCGAGCAGGAGTACTCATTGGATGCAAAATTTAACCCCTCATCTAAGGGGTACCCATGTTGCATAATTTTGATGGACCCTGCTACACAAGTCATGAGAAATACATGAAAAAGCGTGATAGTAATCACATTTTTCATTTATTTTTCATTTTTCGTGTAGTAGGGTTCATTGAAAGTATGCAACATGGGAACTCCTTGGATGAGGAATCAAATTTTGCATCCAACGTGTGTTTTCGCTCAAAATTTGAGTAAACCCATAGGGAGCTAAGTTGAAAAAATAGTTTTTTCTTTTTTCCCTAAAAAATTTGATGATGTAATCTAATCGTATTTAATTATTTCCACTATTATTTTATAATTTCCATAGGAGGCCAATTTTAGACCTCAAAATTCCCCTAATGGTGGGGCCTACAAACTGACCACTAAATGACAACTTATAATATGCCTTAGGGATACATGACACTCAGAAGCTAAAGGACCACACCAGGTGACTAAACCTTGATTTGGGGCTCGTTTTCACTAACCTAGACCCCCAACTGCATGCATGATAAGGTCTGGGTGCGGTTGAAGTCCTCCAATTGCATGCACAACACCTAGTTGCATGCATGACAAGGCCTGAGTGTGATTTTCACCCAACTTGCCCAATTCAGAGGGTGCGATCCCAAGATCTAAGCCATAATTCCAGGCCAACCTCCACACCACTACCCAGAACTGCGTGAGACTTTTTAGAACCATAATAGGCATAATGAAAAGGCTAAACATACAAACTTGAGTCAGAAACTTGACCTAGATTGCCTAGAACACATTAGACATTTCTTCAAACACATGGAAAACATGTAAGATATAGGTCGTGAATGCATATTGATCATAATAGTCTGAGATTCGCCTAAGAATCACCGAGAAGGCCCTATTCCCTCTCCACATATATGCAACAACACTATTAGTCCATACACTCATCAACCAATTAATAACTAAATGATTCATGACAAGACCCATAGCTAATACACATCATCTAACCAATATATAACCAGAAATAACCAACATAGAGATCATGGAAACTTAGCCATAATATCACAAACATAATTGCTACGAATATACATGAATCATGACAAGGAAATCTATCATATTAACATGTGAAAATTACAACCAAGTCAGGGACTTCCATGTACCACTTGATCATAGATTGGGCTGAACCAAATCTCTCTTTCAACCAATCACCCTTGCACCATATTCCAAGCATGAATGTGGGATCTCATGGAATAATCCAAGACAAAGCCAACCAGTTCTTCCAGAGGCCAACCACCTCAACCCTCAACTAGTGATTCCACCTCTTTGGTCAGACATCACTAACATCAACAAGATCAGTCTCTACCCAGGGATCAAGGAACTAGTAACTCAAACCACAACCTTCTAGGTCTCCAGAGTGTTTGTCCAACCTAGATCCAGGGACTAGTAACTCAACCGACCAAGGGCCCCAGAGTGTTTGTCCCAACCTATGCTCCAGGAATAGGAACTCAACCCAAGTTGTTTCAGGGCTTCTAGAGCGTTTGTTCCAACCCACAACCATAAGGAATTATGAGCACCAATCAGAAAACAATCAAGTGGAAAAACCCACAATACGATGGATATCCAAGAAATGGCAAGGAAAGGTGAAAACCATTGTTAATCCAGGAAAATATCCATGCTAATGATAAGACATAACCATAAAATCACATGCATATACCATGCATCCATAAATCAACAAGGAAATCACACATGCAACTTGTTACCTGCAAAGCAATCCAGTTGTGGTTGTTGATCCAACTATTCCCTTGAACTTTCCTTCTTTCCTTTAACTTCTTTCTCCAAGTATAATGTATGCCAAATTCCTATAAATAATTCTCCAATAATACTCTAGGTGTGTAAGAGTATCATAGAATGAGATAATAGAATAGAGCTCCAACACTAAACAGATAAAAACTGTGAACTAATGCTTGGAACCCTTTTTATAATTGAGGCCTCTATTTTCTTCATTTTCCTTCATTTTCCCTTTAATTTCCCTCTCATGCATTTTTTTTGTCTCTTCACCTTCCTTTTCTCCTATTTTCCCTTATTTCATAGGTTAAATGCCTATTAATTTCTCTTTTCATTTTCCAATGCCTTTGCCAATTTTCCTAGCCACAAATTAATCAAAAGTGATACCCATCACTATTTTTTTTTCCCAACATTAAAATTTGAATACATGTCCCATGACCTTGGTATTATTTTATTTACATAGAAAATCAACCAGGGGTTGTCACAATTACATACATGGTGATAATACAACATGGGAAGCAATGAGAAAGGAAACAATGAGGCATGATTAAATCATAGCATCACGCTTAATAGAAATAAACAAAAAAAAATTATAGTCAGGAACCATTAACCAACAAAGGTTGAGGCTAAACTTTTCTCATACCTGTGGCCAATTAGCTTTTATTTTCCATATAGTTGGTTATTAGTGGTTCCTTATGGTAAGTGCGAGCACAATGCTAGGGTTCTAGTGAGTTTGAGCTAGGATTCTCCACAAGAGATTCTAGTTTGGCAAAGGAAGCAAGGGTAGGTTGGTGGCCTCTCTATCAAATACCTTCACGTCATTGAGAATCCTAACATGAAGCTCAATGACTTAAACCTAATGTTAAATATCATAAAGACAACCAAATATCAGATTTCTTAATGCATAGTTCACACAAAAATACCATAGGGATGGAATATCACATGTTTGTTGTATATATCCTACCTAATGACTTCACATAACTCATATGTCGTTGATTCCCTAATAATGGTGTAGTTTAACAGTATTCAAAATATCACATGTGTATTGCCAAGTGTTGGCATTGCCATATCAAGTTTGATAATTTGAAAAATAAATTATTGAACCACGCTTTCAGTCTGTACATAACTTGCTAAAGGGTTGTCCCATTTGCATATTTGAACTTTTATTTATTCATTGTTTTTATGCTCAAAAACATATCTTTGTTGTGAAACATAGTTTCTCAGTGATGGAAGTATTCATTGTTTTTATTATACCAAAGACTAATCATGGAATTGTGACAAATTATGCCCATAACAATGTTGTAGATGTCAACTTCATGCATATATCAATATTTTTAGTATAATTAAAACCTTCAAGACATATTTATAATGTATATGCAAGAACATGTAATCATAATATAACACCTTGTAACATAATATGTTGATATTAAAACTATGAAATGATGTTATGTGAGCACTCCTTATTTCTCCAAGGAACCCCACCTAATGAGGCTTTATTTTTATTTTTATTTTCATATGTATTACTTTTAGGTATTTCAGAGGAGTCGTCATAATTAAGTGCAATGGTTTGCACAATTTTCACAAAAGTGGCCTAACAAGTCACATAAGAGCATTGGACACAAGATATATGTGGAAACCCATCCAAGAGAAAACCAAAAAAAATATTTTAATTATTTGATTGAAGAAGCACCAACCTATTGTTATAATCTTTTTAGGAACCAACCTACAATAGAAACCAATCCCATTAGCTTTGCAAGCACCATATTACAGGAGACACTAATCCCTTTAGCAAAGCACCAACTTGTAAGAGAGATAAATCCCTTTTGGATCATATGATCCAATGTCTTTTACCTTCTAGATATTTGTTTCATCACATTTGCAGAGTAGATCCATAGGCACCTTCTTCAATTCTTACATAAACATTAATATTTAATTCAAATCTCCCTATTTCTTTTCTTTCTCTGCAACAACCTTCTCTTTCTAATTCACCAACAATCTTGCATCGTGTTGCATAGCATAGGTCTTTGTTCTTCACTACTTATTGGCCCAAATATCACACTTCTCAACAAGACACTTTTTTTTATGTATGTGTTCTCTTAGATCTACCAATTCTCTCTCTGTGTGTGCTTTCTATCATATCTCTTATAGAACCATATCTCAACGATTCTCTTTGGCTCCAACACAATTCTCACATACACATTATGATTGTGCTCTCCACACACGCATTCTCTTCTTACACGTGTGTTACCCTCACTCATACTCTCTAATGGTGTATGTGATTTTTTATATTCTCTTATCACCACTCTACACATCTCTTATCAATTAATCATTTCTATTTATGGATTGTGTGAGAGAAGTTTAGCTACTTTTCTTAGCACATTTTGTTGCCCATGCTTGTACTCACCTTCAACATACTTGCTCATGAACAAGTGCTATAACCATGGGTTTAATTCACTATTTTATTGAATTTGATATATAAGCCTTTGCAATTGTGAATGTTATGTTACATAAGCAGATCACCAAAGGCTTGTATTTCCCTTTTATTAGCCTTTGGATCTGAGTGCTAAGCACTTAGACCCTCATGACCTAGGGCTAGGACCCTAGTATTAACTTGTGTTTCTAATGTCTTTGGATTTTCGGTCCTTTTGCTAATTGACACCAATGTGTGCATAGGTATATCACCAAATACACAAAACTCCTCATTTTGCACAAAACATCAATCACCGTAACCTTGAAAAATCTCCCATTAGGGGAATTTTGAGGTCTAAAATGGGCCTCCTAAGAAAATGTACAACCAAAATGAACTTTATAAGAACCAATAGGATTCAAGATGACGATTTCAAGCATGGAGGATGATTCACCATTTTTGGAGTAAAACAGTGAAAATATTAAAAAATAATAAAATAAAAAAGCTAATTTTTCAACTCATATTTTCTACTTATCTCCCTAAGGGTTTACTCAAATTTCAAGAGAGAGTACTCTTTGGATGAAAAATTGAATTCCTCATCCGAGGAGCACCCATGTTGCATAATTTTAATGGACCCTCCTACATGAAAAACAAGAAATACATGAAAAACGTGATTGCAATAAGGTTTTTCATGTATTTCTCATTTTTCGTGTTTTAGGGTCCATCAAAAGTATGCAACATGGGTACTCCTTGGATGAGGAATAAAATTTTTCATCCAACAAGTTTTGTTGATCAAAACTTGAGTAAACACATAGGGAGATAAGTTGAAAATACGAGTTGAAAAATAAATTTTATTTTTTCCCTCTAAAATTTGATGATGTAATCTAATCTTATTTTATTATTTCCAATATTATTTTATAATTTCCTTAGCAGTCCAATTTTAGACCTCAAAATTCACCTAATTCTTGCTTCACTTGAATCTAGGATCCATGGAATTTTCTAATGATCACACTTGTTTTAAACTCATGATGCCCAGATGATTTTTTCATTCACCTTTTGTTGTGGAACCTTGAGCAACTAGAACCATTCTTCAACTACCCCCATTGAATATGGGATTTGGGTCAAACAACCCAACACTTTATCTAATTACACTCCTCGATGGATGAATACTCAAATTGATTCAAAACCTTTTAGCTCTAAACCATGACCCACAACCTACCATGTCACTTTCTAGATCACTTACCGCTTCACTTACTAATTCAACTTTGGAGACTAACCTGAGCTTGCCATTTGTCTTCTTTCTAACTTGTACCTTCCATATGTCACCTGCCAGACACCTAGTTGGTAGGCCAAAAATGCGTTTATCCCTACCACTTTTCATACTTTACTACTTCCATGCCATCACCTGTATCACTTATTTTCCTCATCACTACGAATAGTCATATTAGCACATGTCCGATGCCCAGGGTCCATCCACTAGCAAGGAAATAAATCCAATATCTGCCTCGCTAGCCGAAGTGTTAACTTTTTGTGCACCCAGGTGACCAAATTCCCAAATACATGTGACATCCAAAATATATCCAGATATGTTTTAGCTTGGTGATTTTCCAAATATATAGATGGATGGATACAAACAAAATATGAAATTTGATGAATTCTGTAACTTGCTAAACATGGCCACTAATCATTCATGACCTTTGTTGAAACATTCTCCTAAATTTGACAATCATGTGTCTACTAGGAACTTCCCATTAACTTGACATTATGACAACACATTAAAAAATCCCCACATTTTCACTGATGGCAACCCCTACAATTAGAGCACTGATAATTGTTGGCATCCCTCTCCACATTGACCATTAACTACAAACCTGCCAGTGTTTCCACTTATTGATTTAATTTTTGAACCAAATAAGCTCTGTAAAAATTTATTCATAGACAATTTGTAGGATTTGCATCAATGAGTGAATACCACACTAATAACCAATCTATCATGTTGCTCTAAATTAATTTATTCCAGATCAATGGTTGCACTTAGCATCACTACTTTGAACCAACTACTCAGTTACAAAATTAGTACTCTACACCAATTACATAACCAATATTGCACCAATGGTTCCAAGCTCTAAGTCAAATGCTCTGTACCAAGTTTTGATTCATACCCATGTCTAAAATTTTCTCCACTCACTAGTCTCTCTTGTAACTCCAATGGCCAATTATATTAATTCACTCCCTTTGACATCAATGGTGAATGACTCTATATGCAACTCCTTATATCATAGACAAATTTCACATCTTAGAATGCCAACTATGAATATCTAATACCAACCGAGTATTCATGATTGTTCATTTGAACTCCCCCTAAACTAATGTTTCTCCAGTATGTTAACACTCCCCCTGATCATGAGCACAAAACAACTACTACTATTAATTTGATAACACCAATGATTGATTTGATACCAACTATTGATACCTTTGGGTGCTAATACAATTTTTTCATTCCTAGATATTGGTTGTGTGTGTGCCAAGTCAACCAATTCTGAAAACTATACAATTCATCATTCTTCTCTTGTAACTCACTCTCTAGAAACATGACGTGTGTTGAAGAGTTACGATGCCCCTTACTTACAAGTCTAATGATATGGGAGAGATATCACTCCAAACCTCTATATTAGATACTCAAATGATTCTCTGGGAAGGGATTTGGTGAATAGATATGAAATTTGTTCTTTAGTGTAAATATATTCAAACCTGACAATTTGATCAACTACCTAATCTCTAAGGAAATGATATTTAATAGGAATATGTTTGGCCTTTGAATGCATGACATGATTCTTGGAAATGTTAATGGCTCTTGTATTCTCACACATGGTTGGGATAGGGTGAGCATATTCTACCTTGATATATTTTAGAGTTTGTTTCATCCATAGGATCTGAGTGAAAAATGTAGTTTTTGTTATGTACTTGGCTTCAAATATAGACAATGAGAAAGAGGCTCATTTCTTACTCAATCATGAAATTAAGAAGTTAGCTAAAAAGAAAGTTTCACCACTTGTGATCTTCTTGTCATCAACATTTCCTGCCCAATCTACATTTTTGTATGATGTTAGAGTGAAGTCCTTTCTTCTTGAATACCACATGAAATAATTAATAGTTCCCTTAAAATATCTCAAGATTATTTTCATTACATTCACATTGCTCCCCTCTGGGGTAGACTACAATTTGGGAACTAGTCCTACAACTTGCTTTAGATCAGTCCTTGATGTTGTTAGATTTGAAATGATTCCAATCATTAACCTATACATAGTTTGATTTGCATCACAAAATCCATCATCCTTTCTCAACTTTCACCTTATGACCATATGTATGCTAACAAGTTTAATCTTCCATGCAAATTTCTTCAATAATTTCATTGGGTATTTGATTTGAGAATTAAAACTACCTTTTTCTGATTGAGAAACTTGTAATCCAAGGAAAAATGACAATTATCCCAACATGGACATCCCAGACTTCTTACAAATGTTTGCTACAAATTTTTGAACCATTTGATCCACATCACATCCAACACATGATATCATCCACATATAGAATCTTGATCAATAAATTTTCATTATCAACTTTAATATAAATGTTGTTATCTATTATATCCCTTTTGAATTCTTGATGCTATAGACATATATCAAGCCTTGAATACTAGGCTCTTCGATATTTATTTAATCCATAAAGTGATTTATTTGGTTTACATATGTGATATACATATTTAGATAGCTAAAATCCTTGTAGTTGTTCAGTGTACACTTCCTCTTCTATATCACCATTTAGAAATGCGAACTCAGCATCCATTTGATACAATTTGAATTTTATAGAACATGCAAATGCTAAGAACATTGTTATTGCTTCTAGTCTATCTATAGGAGCAAATTTTCTTCAAAGTCAATACCTTCTACTCGTGCATACCCTTTTCAAACTAGTTTGGCTTTATTCCTTACTACTTGTCCATTTAAATCAATTTGTTTCTAAAAACCCACTTGGTGCCAACTACATTTTTGTCTTTTGGTCTAGGCACAAGTTCCCATGCGTTATAGATTTATATAGGAACTAAATGAAATACATAAAAACAGAAACATAGAGCTACAAAGAAAATTGAACTTCAATTGATTAATAATAAATATTGAAAATTGTTTACATGTAGAATGGAAAAAAACTAGCTCGGACGATGGTAGCTTATCTCTGAGTAGAAATGTGATGACTACATGCCTTTTGAACTGTGTTGCAATGAGGCTAAGATGCCTATTTATTATTTATAAACAATGGAAAACCCTAAACATTGAAAAACATAACCCTAGGAGATGAAGCGCCAAACGTTTATGGGCCCCTTTAGGGTTAATTGGTACATCGACTTATTGGGGTCGTAACTTTGACATACGATCTCCATTTGAAACGTATAATACCTAGTTAGAAAGACCTATCCAAGGAATACACTTTTTTACTACAAACCTTTTTCAATGCTTTTGGGTTTGTTCATTTTCCAAAAAATGTCATTTAGGACCTCAAAATGGCTTCGGAACTTCAGGACCCAAAAAAATGCCAAAAATATTAAACTGTGCTACAATTAAGGAAGTTGAAAGAAATAGTGGTGGGGATACAAGTGGAATAGGAGGGTTGCCACCAATATCCCCCTGCATCATTCCTCTCTCCTTAGGAAGTAATGTTCCCCATTGCATTGAGTGCCTCCACGAGACGGGGAAACTTCTTCTGAATTTGGTCCATGGTATAAGCCACTTGCCTTGGTGCAGGAGTTGGACAACTTTGACAACCCGATACAGTTGGTTATTCTATTGGTGAGCATTATTGATATTTGTGTCCATGATCTGTTCAATTGTGGTTGGTTCCATGCAGTTTAGGTTGAGCTCTGTTGGTGTTAGCTATTCTACAATGTTTGATGTGTCCAACAATGGTGGAAAGTATAGTCGAAGGTGGTCCACATTGAATGCTTGGTGCAAGCCAAGGATTGGGGGAATGTTGAAATTGAAATCATTATCTCCCAAAAGCTTGGTGATGGTGTAATGCTCATATCAGAGTGGTAGGATCTTTGGATGGTCTTCCATAAGGTTTTGTTTCTACAAATGCAACCAAATTTTGTTTCCCACTAAAAGTTATGTGGCATTCGATGCTGATCATGTTGTTGCTTGTACTTAGTATTGGACTTCTCCAAGATGTCATGAACTTGTTGGACGATGTGCTACATGTGATTACTAAACCTAGTTTCTTTATCAACCTTAGGCTATACATGTGTATATTTTATCTGTGTAGTCACCTAAGGCATGACAACATCAATGGGACACAATGGTTGAAATCCCAAATCCACCTGAAAGGGACTCTGACCAATCAATATATGGAGATATTTATTATAACTATGTTACACACAGGGAAGGATCTCATCCTAGGTTTGTGTATGCTTGGATTTGTACATGCATAGTATGTGCACTATCATCCCATTGATGACCTTTGTTTGGCCATCAATCTAGGGATGTAATGCAGTCAACTTGGTGAGATTTGTATCCAATAATGTCAAGAGGCTCTACCAAAATGTGCTCAGGAACCTGCTATCCTGATATGATATAACAGTCTACAAGATCCCAAAATGTACCCACACTCGATCAAAGAAGAGTTTGGCAGTGTCCTATGCTGTGATACTCTTCTTACAGGCCGCCAATATATCCATCTTAGAAAATTTTCCCACAACAACAAATACATAGTCGTTACCATGCTTGGTAGAAGGGAGGCTAGACAGATAGTCCATGGAGATGGATTCCCTGGGTTGGCTAGGAGTGGGCATAGGAGTGTACAGGCCTTGCTTTCTTATGGTCGGCTTGGCGATGACCGAGGCAGTGTAGAATCTGATATATTTTCCAACATTCTATCAGATTTTTGGCCAATAAAAATACTTCTATAGTATGACCACAATTTTCTCCACACCAAAATGTCCTACGACTTGACTGTAGTGTGCCTCCCAAATCAGTTTGGCACGCTCACTTGAAGGAACACAAAGTTGGCCCAAGTAGCATAATAATGCATCATAGAGGTGGAAGTATGGAAAGTCCTTACCATCCACTAACATCTGGTATGTTGTGGAAAAACCTGGATCATTTTTGTATAGTTGTAGCCATCTAGAGATCCCATGACCACAAGAGCTGAGAACAATAGTCAGTGCTGCAACTGGGGGCTGACTAAGGAAATCCAAAACATGATTGGTGTTTCCCTTCTGATATTTAAAATTCAAGTGGAATTGTTGCAGATATGTAGGCCACTTCTGATGGCGATTATTCTGAAACTTCCCTTGTGTCTACATAAACTGAAGAGGTTGGTGATCTGTGTTGATGATTATCTCCTTCCCTAGAGTGTAATGTTTCCATTGTTGGCAAGCCAACATGATAGAATACATATATTTATCATAGGTGGGGTATTCTCAAATTGTATCATAAAGTGTCCCACTATGCTAGACCACTAGATGCCCTTGTTGTGTGAGGGCTACAACAATAGCATAGTCTAGGTGTTTGTCTAAATTTAACATGGTTGTTGCAGGTATGGAAATGTAAGTACTGGTGCAGAGAAAGGACAAGGATTCAGCTCAATGAACGCCTTTTGTTGGGACTTAGACTAAGAGAAAGTTTATTTAGCTTTTTCCTTGGTAACCTCACTCAAAGGCCAAGTGATGTGAGAGAATCCCAACACACACTTCCAATAAAACTTGGCAAGGCCTAAAAAGCTACAAATCTCTATTATACTGGTTGGGGCTGGGCAATCCTGAATGAATTGGATCTTACCTGGATCCACATGCAGTCCTTGCTAATCAATGATGTAACCTAGATATTAGACCTGACTCATGCCAAAGGTGCATTTCTCCAAGGTGGCACACAGTTTTTGCTATCATAAGGTTTGAATGACCTACCGAATGTGTTGCAAGTGCTCTTCCCAAATCTTTATGAAGTTGAGGATTTCGTCCAGATATATCACCAAAAATGCATTGGTGAAGGGCAACAAGGTGACATCCATAAGCCTCATAAAATGTTCATGGGAATTTTTCAACCCGGAAGGCATGACCAACCCATCAAAAAGGCCCTCCTTGGATTTAAACATAGTCTTCAATACATCTGTGGGTTCTATTGGAACCTAGTGATAGTCGGACTTCAAGTCGATTTTGCTGAATTAATTTCACCCATTGGGCTGGTTAAGAAGGTCACCAATTCGTGGGATTGGATACCTATTCCTAAAAATGATTTTTTTTAGTTCCTGACAATCAATGTAAAGCCTCCATATCTCATACTTCTTCTATACAAGTACAATTTGTCTCCCACGAGGTGAGGAAATTGGTTAGATGTGCCCTTTTTACAACAACTCCTAGATCGACAATTTGTTTTCTTCATTTTCTATAATGAAGTGGTGGTATATAGATTAATTGGGTAGAGGCCCCACGGAGGTCAGATTGATCGAATGCTTGACCTAATAGTGTAAAGGTACCACTGTGGGTGAGGAGAAGATGTCCTTCTATTCTTCCATGACTTTATCCACCTACTTCTCCTACATGGAGGAACCCTTCCTGGTGGACATAGATGTGGACACAATATTCCCGTTACTTTGAGAGTGAAATAGAAATGAAACAAATTTCCCAGTCTAGGAGATGCTATTGCTACATTTCTTAGCAAAGATCAAAGAGATGGCAATAGGCAAGGCTACCTCCATTATCTTGTCAACATATTTCCCAAAGTAATAATAATAGTATAAGGCCTAGACGCATACACAACATGACGCTTCCACACATATGGGTGGTCTAATAACACATCACAAACTTTAAGAGAAGAAACATCACACAAATACCTCATCTGTGAAGGGCTTAATGTTGTAAGGAAGGTGACACTGTTGATTGACACAGAGATCTCATCCTTGGTGGATCCACCCCATGGTGTATGGTTGCAAGTGTGGAGTGGTAGGTAAGCCCAAATACTTAATGACCTTTATTCATATGAGGTTCTTTTTGATTCCTCTTCCGATAATGAATTGCATCAGATATCCCTTCACCAACATCTATGAGTGGAAGAGACACTCGCCTTCCTCTAGATATTTGGACTCAACCTTCAGGACCTTGGTGGTGGTAACGATGGCACTGGGCTCTGCATTAATAATATGCTTCCATCTCTTGCTCCCCTTGTTAGGTTCACACTTAGGGTTAGAACATACATTTCCCTCCGAAGCCTTCAGCTCAGCCACTAATGACTTCTTCGCGTGACACATACTTGTGTTGTGAGTGGGGTTTGTGTGGAAATCACACCACTTTTTGATGTCCTTCTTCATCTTCATGGTGTTATTCTTTGATTGCGAATTTGATGCGTTTTCTTGGGTCACCCCGCCTTGGCTTTGTCCTTTCTCTTGTAGTTTGGGGGAGCCCTTCCCTGCTTCAAATTTGCAGATCCAAAGTCTTGCTTCTTCTATTTAAATTTCTACTCAATCTTAACAACACATTGGTATGCGATGCCAAACAAGGATATTTACAAGAATTCCATCTCATCCTAGATGTATGTGTGTAGTCAATCATGGTACTTTAGTACCATATGCTTCTCAGAATCCTTGATACCCAACTTTGTGCAAAGGGTATGAAAAATATTTGTGAACTCTAACATGTCTTGGTCCCTTCCTTGCTGCAGTGTGGTCCATTTTATGTACTTATCTTCATATCTCCTGACAAGGTAATATTGTTCCTTAATGACATATTGGAAGGAGTTACAAGTCGGTGTGACTGAAAACATTGAGGGTTCCCTCTCTTTCTTTTTCTGCAGTGGGTTTCCCATCCATCCTTAACATTGGGAGTGACATTGAGGAGCACAAAAGTAATATTTTCCCTATCGGAAAAAGCATGAACCAAGAAATATCCTTCCAGCATATTTAACCATTAATCTATGGCATATGCATTTATTTATCTTTCAAATATAGGAATTTCAAAGTTAAGTTGTACCTTGTAGTGGGAAGTACCTCCTAAGTGATTGTTGGATGAAGATGTGTCACCTGTTGGCATCTGTCGAAGGATCTGGGAAAATTTATCCATCATCTCGTTCCTTTTCCACTCAAGGGATTCTTCAAGTAGTAGTTTGATAGGATCTCATGCTAGGCTCGTCTTTCTTTTCTTTTTCCATGGGAGGCCATCGGTGTCAGTGGGGATGATCATGCAAGGGCTCAATGAGTTCAAGTCCCAACTTTTTATAGCCCGACCTCATTGGGGACATGCAAAAAAAAATAAAGAAAGAGAAGATCGCCTTGATAACACTTATCTGGATTTCTGAAGGAACAAAATGAAATACAAAATTAAATAGTAACACAAAGCTAAAACAAAAACTGAACTTCAATTGATTAATAATAAATATTGAAAATTGTTTACATGCAAAATGGAAATAAGCTAGCTTTGGAAATGGTATCTTATCTCTGAGAAGAGATATGACGGCTACATGCCTTCTAAACCATGTTACAATGAGGCTCAGAGGCCTATTTATTATTGGGAAATAATGGGAAACCCTCAACATCCAAAAACCTAATTCTAGAAGATGAAGCGCCAAACATTTATGGACCTTGTTGGAGTAAATTGGTACATCGACTTCCTAGGTTCGTGACTTTGGCATACGATCTTCGTTTGATGCACACAATACCTCGTTAGAAATATCTATCTAAGGACTATAACTTTTGATTGCAAAACCTTATTGGAAATTGTGGGTTTTCTTGTTTAAAAAACAAATCGTTTAGGGCCTCAAAATGATTCTAGAAGTTCAGGACCGAAGAAACTACCAAAAATAGTAAATTATGCTACAATTAAGGAAAATTAAAGAAACAATGGTGGGGGTCCAAGTGGAATAGGCGGGTGGCCACCAATATCCATGTGGATCACCAAGTGTCATTTTTCTCTATCTGATTTAACTATTCATTCATAGCCTTGAACCAACACATATCTTCACTAGCTTGGTTAAAACTTTTGGGTTCTATTTTGGAAAATAATGTTAGATTTTCATGTTTGGGGGTAATAATTAATTTCTTTGTAGTCTAAAATTCTGATTCACTATTTCTAAGAATTATATTTCCAAGATGATATTTTTGCACATATCTAGATTGTTTTTCTGCTTTTGAGGTGCCATCTATTCTCCTTCATCTTTCTCTTCTTGTTCTTCCTTTTCTAGATCTGCACTTGTTATCTCATCTATTTCTTCATTGTTTTGTGGAGTTGTTGTTTAAAGAAAATCTTCATCTACCTTTACATCAATACATTTCACTATATTTCTTAGTCTTTTGTTGTAACACTTGTAGCCTTTGCTTTTGGATGAGTACCCAAAAATGATTCTTTCATTAGATCTAGATTCAAACTTTCCTGGATTATCTTCACTCTTGCAGTAGTTGCTTCCAAAAACTCTTAAATGCTTGACTTGAATTTATTTTGCCTCTCCATAGCTCATAGGGGGTCTTATCACTACTTAATCTAAGTTGAAATTTGTTTGATATGTAGAGAGTTATTTGAGTTCTCCTGAAAAGGTGTTTCGAAAGTTTACTTCATCCATCATAGTTGTTTCCATCTCTTGTACTGATCTACTATTTCTTTCAACTACTCCATTTTATTGTATTTCAATTCCATTATCTTTATAGAATTCATTAAATTCGTTTGAGGCAAACTCACCTCCTCTATCAGATCTCAATAATTTGATCTCCAAGTCCATATTTCTTTCAACTTGAGCTTTAAATACCTTGAAATTGCGAGGTGTTGAAGGCTCAAAAATCATTTCTACAACATGGGGGAAAACCATCCGGTCCAGACCTTGGTTGGTAGCTCCTTTTCCATTTGGTGTAGTGGCTTCGACTAGGGATTATGGGATCAGTTTCCCAAAAAGAGATTTTGGTAGTGTTGATGGGGTGATATATGATGGAATGGGGGGATGATTTAGCTAAGTGTAATCTAATCTAAACTATCAATCACGTGCATATATCGTAGTTTTAAACACTATCTAACTATAACTATACCCGAGAATAGAATAAAAATATGTGATATACAATAATGTCCTATAGAAATTGGTAATAAATAAAATTCAACTGGTGAATGGGATTAGGGCATTCAGCCTAGTAAACAACCTTGTAACAAATCTCGAAATGATCCGGAAGGTGCCTCCGTTTCAGCTCAGTTTTTTTGTGGCATCATCACAATTTTCTATAGCTATTTGCGATTTTATGCTGGTTAGTTTTCGGTCTCCCCTAGACGGTTTCGTTCCCCCACCGAAATAGCTGCAGGCAGCTGTCAGCTCAATTTTTAGACAGATATGGAGGACAATACTGATTTTTCCGTGGTTCCTAATCTGCTGATATGGTCGTAGACCGGGACCACTGTGGAGGACTATTTAGCTTTTTACCATGAAATCACTACAGAGGTTGATGCCCTTCCAACTCTCACTCGGCAGCTCATTCCCTCCATTTCGATTCCTTTAGAAGCTACAATCATCTGGGATTAATCAGGCCCTCCGCTCCTCATAGGTTCTTTATTAGAAGTCGAACGCTGGTGAGACCCAAAAGCACAAACCCTAGGGCTAGTTTTTGGTTTGAATCCTGTAGGGGTAGGGATGGATAAACCCTTGGAGGAATATCCTACAATACAAGTTCATCGGGCGTCGGCTCAAGCTACTCTGCTAGTCTCAAGGAACCCTCCCCTAGGCAACATCACGAGAATAGGTATCATTACAAGGCATTTCGACAACCTAAGAGCAAAAGGACCTCTGGAAAGGAAGGACCCAGCCTCACTTGAGGCAGTACAGGTGGATAAGTTGGCGGTTGGCACGAGCAACAAGTAGAAAGGGTCATCCAAAAGGAAAAATGCCTCCCTCTGTGCAGCAACAAAATCTTCCTCAAGCTTGTCGAGGACACAACTTTTTGTGAAGCTATGGATTCGGTTGAAAAAGTATTGGTGGGTCATGTTAGGGGCAAACATTACAGTGTGGAGAGGCTCCAAAAATGGACAATGGAGGTTTGGGGAAACCATTTGTTGGAACCTCCCTGGGTTCAAACATTTGTTAGGGGATGGTTTGCCTTGAGATTCAAATGCCTCGCTCACACTAATTGGGTCCTCTCCACAATATGGCATATTGATCAAGCTCCAGTCCTCCTCTGAAGGTGGATTCCGATGTTTGATCCCAAACTTGAGTGGTTGGGGGCGGGACCGATTTGGGTTCGACTTCCGGGCCTTCCCTGTCACTTCTGGATAGAGAAGATTTTCAAAAAGATTAGGGATGTCATGGGCATTTTCCTTACCTATGATGACTCTTTTCTCACTACAGGGAGGATGGAATATGCCAGGATATTAGCACACATGGACCTCACGGATGGGCTTCCGAAGTATATTAAGATTTAGTGGAGGAACGTTGTACGGAGGCAGATGCTAGATTATGAGGGGGTTCCTTTCAGATGTAGGCGCTACCACAAGGTGGGGCACTTATTCAAAGACTTCCCTCTGAACAAGTGGAATAACAGGAAGTCGGCAAGACATTCTTCTCTGGATTCACCTGAACAAGAGGCTCAGTCACATGAAGACCCTGACATAGAGGAACAACCTCATCCCTCTGATGATTTTCATAGGATTGCTACTCCGCGTTCTAGAGGAACAACTACATTTTTGGGCCCTGGTTTGCGATCTTCGGAACCTGCTTAGAGTTCTTTGAGGAAATGTGATCGGCCGCCCCATCGACCCCCACCTCGTGTACCTGGTTCAGTTGCTACTGCCTCGGTTGACTCCAATACATGGGGGAGCAGAACATAGAGGCTAACCGTCTTCCCAAAGAAGGTGCGATCCAGGAGCAAGGCATCTGGCTGATTACTAAACATATTGATGGAGAACTCTACCAGTACTATCACATGCCTTTTATGGAATTTTTGGACTAAAAATTGGATATTGATATCATATTATTGTACATATTTCTTTTGTTGTTTATGAACTGATATGTGGCCATATTATGATTGGAACAATACATGTTTTTTGGTAATATCTCCCTGCGTGGATTAAGATAATATCTATAAATGTTGTTTCTGTTGATATATTTTGGACTCTTCTCACATAATCTTTTTGGGCTACTACCACCCTGTGTGGATTCTGGTAGTAGGTATTGATTCTTCTACATAAGCTGTTATCCATCGATAGAAAAATCGGAATATGCATATGCATCTAAAAAATTTAATTTATTCCTCATTAATGAAATTAAAATTTTTTCCATGGGAAAAAAAGAAATCGTTTAACAATAATCGTTTTGGATAAATAGTTAGCCAAAACAATTGTGAAAGATATATCACATATAGAATCGTTCATGTATTCAATAGGAAATTAAAGCCAACATCATACAAAAGTGCAATAATGCTAACTGAAATTTAAACTTTCATACATAAAGAAATTGAAGAAAAAGTTTTGCCTGATACATAAATAAAACAAAATCACAAGATAAAAGTGCCATTTGTAATAAGTTTTGCTCATGTGTTTCAGCAATATCGATTTAATTCCAACCAATCCAACACCATCTAAGAGTGAAAAAGTGCAATTTCAGTAGAACATGCTAGATATAAAAGAAAATAGACCTTATTCCATTTATTCTACCAAAACCTCCTCAAAGGTACTGAAGTGCATGTTTTGAAGAATGTTTCTAATAAAATTCTGGACCCCTCGCTAAATGCATGAGAGGGGTTTAAATACTACAACTATAGGTTGAAATGAAACTAAAATAGAAATAAAACAAGGTGACTAACTCCTTTGCATTTGATCCTTAAGATTGCAGATATCCGTCATTGGTTTGAGCTGTGTTGGTTGGACGATCACAGATTTCAATTGTCCAGTAAATACGACATCCGTCAATGCTAGCACCATTTTTTGTGTGGAAGTGCTTAGGAAATGTAGGGTCATCCACTGGCTATATGGCTTGACTAAGAATTGCCACTATGCTTCTAATTTCAACTTGCTCATTTGTTTGATCATCTCCTCCCTTTCCTTTGTTGCTTGTCTCCATTGCTGCTCCAGTTGATTGGCATTTGGAAGAAATCTTGGTATAGATTCTACAACCAGGTTGGCGCCATGTATATTTTCGTTAATGGATTCAATGATGTTATTTGTTGGTGCTATCGTGACCGTTGTTGCCCTTTCTGCTTGCTTGAGCTGAGAATCCCAGTCTGCAAATAGAATTTCTTTATTTGATTCCTCCAAGTTTGGTAAATCAACATTTCTCCCATCTTCTGATTCTAGCTAGGTGATAAAGTCAAAAATCCTTCTATGGATTTTGTCATACTCAAGCCTCATGTCGACGAATTGGCTTGTGAGTTTATCACTGATCTCGCAGTAAGGATTTACTTGCGAGATTTCCTGGCACGGAAGTTAATTTTGTTGCATTAGTTGGGTATTAAGGTTGAGCATTTCTTTTACGAACCAATCGATTTGCAGACTTTCTTTATACTTCTCTGTCATATCTTGAATACATGCATCCTTTTTTGCTAGGCTGGCTTGATGTTCTATTAACTATTAAACACGCATGGGTAGCAAGAGAAATATGAAAGATAAAACATGACAATTCATTTTTATTAACAACTGATATACATTTATAGTACATTGTTCTGATCATTGGGTTTCACATCCCAAGGTCTCTTGGACTCCTTTTGTCCATTCGGCTTCCACACTAACCCATTGAGGATTAGTTGTCCAACATTCCCCCCCTTAATCAGAAGGGTTATGTATGAGTCCAAGAAGAGAGCCGTAATACAAAATGTGAAAAAATGCATGGCAACACTAGGCTGAATGTGCTCTCTGACATGTTGGTATAAAGGGCGGTGGTTTAAGGATGACCACCAACAATGGAATGCTTAGTGCAGTTCTTAGAACTCTTCCAAAACTTGCAAGAAGTTGAAGTCTTCTACTAGAGGAAGTGCTCCTATTGTTTTGAAGAGGGAAACCTTCAACCATGAAAGGGAGGTCTCACCTTGCATAAAAGGGAGAACTTCAACCTGAAAATGGAAATCTCAACCTGTGATGGTTTAAGGATGACCAACAACTCTGGAATGCTTAATGAAATTCCTAGAACTCTTCCAAAACTGGCAAGAAGTTGGAGTCTCCTGCTAGAGGAAGTGTCCCAGATTACCAACTAAAGGCATGTTCAGGGGCATCTTTGTTCTAGCTACAACTCTAAATCTGGTATGGCAGGTTGTGGCTCAGGCTCACTTGATGTGACTTTGAAGCTTGTAGATGACCATCATTTCCCCCCCTGTTAGATACAAGGTGAGATGATGGAGAAAACTCAATTGTAAGACTGTTCAATATTCTAGAACAAGTTCTAACATGTAACTCGAATATCTTCTTGGTTGTTGATGCCCATTGCCAACAAGCAATCTGATTCGGATTTAAACAGGAACGCAACAAATTACAGAGATAACCATATACACAAAGATGCAGTGGAAATAATACTTCATTTCATTATTGGAAAATACCGAAACATGCTTACAATCAGAAATGGAAATAAACTAGCTAGGGCGGTGGTAGCTTATCTCTGAGAAGCGATGTGATGGCTACATGCCTATGAACTGTGTTACAATGAGGCTCGAAGGCCTATTTATTGTTGAGAAACAATGAAAAACCCTTCACATTTCAAAACCTACCCTAGGAGATGAAACGCCAAACTGTGGGCCCCGTTTGGGGGTAAGTTGGTACATCAACTTCCCGGGGTCGTAACTTTAGCATATGATCTCCGTTTGACGCGTACAATAGCTCACTAGAAAGATCTATTCGAGCACTATCATTGTTGGAATGGGCAACATCGGTCTATTACATGGACCCATGTTGCCCTCGGATTCCCCAAAAAACGTCGTTTAGGGCCTCAAAACAGCTCCGGAAGTTCAGGACC
>APFE031562177.1:0-46090 GCA_000404065.3 Pinus taeda | reverse complement strand
GACCCGAAAAACTGCTAAAAATAGTAAGTTGTGCTACAATTAAGGAAACTGAAAATGCTGAGAAAGACAATGGTGGGGGTCCAGGTGGACTTGGAAGGTGGCCACCAATATCCACTTGGATCACAATCCATCCAAGATGAATCTTTGTTCTTGCAGGGCGTTTGTTTCTGAAGCATCTGTTTGAAGAATGACTTGTTTTACGACAGTGCTTACATGGATGAAGGTCAAAACAATGATCTTTCAAATGGCCAATTCGGTCGCAGTGTTGGCATTTCACAATCTGTTGTTGTTGTTGTTGTTGTTGTTGCTGTGGAAGAGGGGCAAAGTCTGGAACAGCTGAAGCTGAACTATCATGAGGAGTAGGTGAACTATCATGAATGAATCCAACACTCTGAAACTGAATGGGCTTTGAGTAGTTTGGAATATGAAAGGACAAGTCCTTTTCATATCCAAGACCAGTTATGTGCTTGTTGTGGACAAGCTGTTCCCAAGGTATAATGATGGGCTTGGGAAGTGCAGGTTGAGTTTCTGCATCTACATGTACAACTGCTGCTTTATTGGGTATTAAATCTGAACCATCTGTAACATTATTGTCTCGATGTTTATGGGAGTCTGTTTCAATCTTCTAAATAGACACAGGTTCAGAATGATGACTACATTGTTGTAATTCTTCTTGCTGTAGCTTTGTCTCAAGCTGCAAAAACTCAATATTCTCATGTGCATTTTGGAGACAAATTTTAATATTGGAAAGAGAGGTTTTGTTTATCATAACCATCTCATCAACAGTGGAAAGTATTAAATTATTCAGTAGTTTCAATACATCATCTATTCTATCCATTTCAGACCAATATAATCAGAGAAGTGATGTTATCTTCAGCTACAAATTGGTCTATAAAATGATAAATAATTGCAACTATTAGATGAGTAGCAGGATACCAATATCACCAAGTCACTATAGCAGACAACACAATACCAATTTCAATGTAGCAAATGACTCGCTATGTTAATGCACTTCTCAAATTATTCAAACTACTCACACTGTGAAAAAGAGAGTCAATCTTTGACTTTCTTTGCAAATGAAATTTGTCGATAGTCTTTGTAGAGCCTGGTTTGTGTCATCAAGATACTAAATATAATCAATTGCAAGGAAGCTAGATCGAACCCTGCAAACTGATTTCTCATAGCTGAACTAAAGCTTCAAAAGAATCAAGTATCTTCACCGAGTGTTAGAATCGAGAAAATTATGAAACAATCAACAATGTATCTTTAACGCAGTGATTTGTCAAGCCCCTTTTTGGAAGGTAAAAACTCAATAATTCTTCAAATTTAACATTTGTTTGTAAAGTAATGGCATCATTGGTTTCAAATCCTCAACTAGCAATGGCCTCTGGATTTGTCCCCTTCGCAAATGCAACACAAGGAATACAATTTAAATGCATATCACCTATGGATATAATGAGTATCAGCCTCCAATTTGACTCCTTAATAAATTTGGCATAGGCAATATATTTGGAACACATACTCGACCTTTACACCTTGAGATTTCAGAGCACAATTAAATCTGAAAACACAACTCAATCCTCAGGTAATGTGACAAATAATACATCCCTTATTGTCTGATCATAAACCCTGTGATATGTAATTCAAACTTAAGATCTGGAAAAGTAGATGAAGAACTGTTTTTAGCCATAACATACTTGTTCCTTCATTTAATATAACTCAAAAATAACAAAATATAGTAGAGCTTTAACATTTGGCGAGGGAAACCTGGTGTAATTTCTCCACAAAGATCTCAGCCTTTGACAGTCAGATGGAGCCAAGAATAAACAGTTTTCTGTTTGCTATGTTCAGCCCTTTTTCGTTGGTGTAAACACTAGCAAGAATCCCAACCTCTTCACTGTTGTAGCAGCTCCCACACAATGATGCTCTGTGTGACTCTACCTTCCTAATGGAAGAAATATATATCTGAAAAAATATGCAGAGCACTTGAGAAAGTAGACTTGATTTCCAAACTCATTGAAGTTTGTGTTCAATGCTTTAAACACTGTGTATATAATGCAAACTGTTCCACCACTTCAAATGAACCATACGTATCGCAACACAGGTCACAACGTTTTGAGCACCGAATCATATCTATATTCTATATATATATATATATATATATATATATATATATATATATATATATATATATATATATATATATATATATATATATATATATATATATATATAGATATAGATATAGATATAATATATATATAATATATATATATATATATATAGATATATGTATATGTATATATATATAGATATATGTATATGTATATATATAATATATATATATATATATATATATATATATATATATATATATATATATATAAGGATAGCACCAAGAGTACTGCGTTTCGGAGAACATCGAATTATACAGGCACATGAAAACCGCGTATATATAACAGAGTTTATGTAAAGCAGCGTTTTAACACATAACATTTCTATAAAACAGCGTTTCACATAGCATTTTTGTAAACCGCGTATTCAATGGATTCCACGCTCGCTGCATCTCCACGATACCCTGCATCTCCACACAGTCTCGTATCTCCACTAGAATCCAAACAGGAACGAGGTTTGGGGTTCAATACGAGACTCGATAAGACTATCTTAGCCACAGAGGGTAGGCAACCACGGAGCAGGTTGGACCAACGATAGAGCAACGTGACCACGAGTGTGTTACTATAGTTCTGTCTGATCTGAGTTTAGGGTAGCAACCGTTCTAGATATAGTTGTTTGAGCTCTCTTAATAGAGTTGTAAAGATGTTGGCAGCGGGTCGGAAGGATGAAAAGAATGAGCAGGTTCTGAAAAATCACACGGGTCACCCCCAAACAGGCAGAGTGGTTCGTAGCTAGATTCGGCTATACAAATTCGTTGGACAAGCTGCAAACGGTACAATGGAGCAGAGTGGTGGCAATCATTAAAGTCAGCAAAATGGCAGAGCTCAAGTGCGCAGGAGCGTTAGATTTCCTTGGGAAGATAAAATGCCCAAGACAAAATAGGAATTCTGAGATTTCGTTTTAAATCAAAACCAGCGTTACATATTAAAACTGCATGAGATGTCAGGCTAGCATTTTCAATGAGATGTCAACCGGGACAACGCTGATATAACATATATGGAAAATGTGTCAAAGACCAAAAATAGAGAGTAGGCACAGGCAGAGGAGGAAGGTCAGAACTAGTTTTAGATTTGACAACATTGACATGTGCATAGTGCGCTCAATAAAATGGAACGGCTAAAGGAATCTATAATCACCATTACGCACAGAACTGAACAAGTAAATGTAGAAAACTAAATGTTGAGCTTGATTAGACCATAAAACTCATGGAAGGCCACACATCATATCGGACAGCGTTATATACCAGCGTAGCATTGTATTGGAGTAGTATGGAGGAGTGCTTATACCATGGGACGGTCCTCGGCTGAGGAAATACCAATTTGAGTAGTGCCTTTTCCCAACTGCATTACATGAAACTTCTATGGTGACATATTATCTTTCTGGCGGAGGTCACTTTAGCAAACAGTCTCGAGAAATAGCAATCACGTCAACCATGAAAATTTCCCAGGATGAAAGTGATTCCTCTAATGGTGTTGATCTAGGCCTTATTTGAGCGCAAAGCTACCACAATGAGCGTTGAGCATTTAGAGAATCAACAAAGGTGTTTTTGTCAGGCCAACACGCAAAAGGTCGGATAGATCGCTCTTCAGGGCAGAATCTAAAAGGGACACGGTTGCTGATAACAATTCTGAGTAGAAGAGAGGGTAAGATATCAATTCTAATGAGTAGAGGGAAGAAGTGACACATAGAGAAATGACACAAAACCAGATGCTCAAATTGAAGTAGGGAAAGAGTATGCCCGCTCTGATATCATGTTAAACACGCATGGGCAGCAAGAGAAATATGAAAGATAAAACATGACAATTCATTTCTATTAACAACTGATATACATTTATAGTACATTGTTGTGATTGTTGGGTTTCACATCCCAAGGTCTCTTGGACTCCTTTTGTCCATTCGACTTCCACACTAACCCATTGAGGATTAGGTGTCCAACATTTACATATATGTTAGATGATCCAAAAATAAAATATTATCATATGTTATAAAGTTGGAATAAAATAATTATTAATTTAAGATATTAAATTAATAAATATTATTCTATAATATTTAATTATTTAATGGAGACATTTAGAATTAGAATATTGTTGTAACAAGATATGACTCTCCAAATGTGTCGTATCTTAGGCTCTATTTTAGGATATTTGTTAGCTAGTTGTTTTGAATAGCATTTATTGTAAATGGACACTTGTTATTTAATAAGTGATTCATAATTAGAGGTAGTTAGGACATTGAACTTATAAATAGCTCATTGCAAGAGTGTTTTGTTGTTCGGGCATAAACTCTTGAAAAATCAAATTTTATTTTATTTATCTATTTATTTTTTAATAAAATTCGTGTCTAAGGAACACTTCTGCCATTATTGTGGTATCAGAGCTCCAGTAATGCTGCAGCTAATGTGAGGAGGATATTCCATATCTACAGGCACATGGAAACTCCATTAATTTGGTTAGTTAATATTTGTTATGCAATCTATTAATTTGGTATCTTTATTTTCTGGAAAAGAACTTTAATTATATAATTGATTTTTGATTTTTAAATCTAAAAATAATTTCTTTATTTATTGCCACCGCCCCCCCCCCCCCCCCCCCCCAAATAAAAATTGGGATGCTCGAGAGGATCGGCTGTATGCATTAGAAAGAGGCCTGAGACGAGAAATTATATACGCAGAAAATGCAAGGAGCTGAAAAATGTGTATGCAGAGGACGGTCCCGTAACTGCCAATTTAATGAACACTAATAGGACTTTAGTAGGGGTTGGAAGTAGAAATTATGAAGTTTCAGAAGGATATAAAATATTGGGTCGAGCGTTTTTCTAATGCGATGCGCTAGAATTGGCACCTAAGCTTCCGGGGAAGCTCCTTTGCAGAGATGATGTTATTTTGCAAATTACAGCAGTAGAATCTTATTGCCAAAATGATATGGCATGTCATGATCGCTTTGGTATTACAGCACGCACTGCCCCTGTGTTTGAACCAGGAGGCCATGCCTATGTCTATCTGTGCTATGGAACTTTGGCTTGAATTATTCATAGATCCATAGGTAATAAGAAATTGACAAGCAAGTAGTAGGCATGCAACTGCGACTACGCATTTTCTCTATATTCATGTTTTAGAATTTTGTAGCGAAACTTGTTTTTGATATTGGTATATTTGGTTGTCTGATATTTTTATATTTAATGTTACACTATTGAGTGATTAGTGTTGATAAATATATAAAACACTGCATGAATTGTAGTTGTTTTCTTTGAAATAATACGTGCAAGACATCGCCTTGGTTCCAGGAACAAGAGCCTGTAACTCTGATGGTGTGGAACACACACAGTGGTGGCGTTCATCATCTTGTTCAGACTCGTCAGCGGCGGAAGTAAATTGTTGGTAGCAACTGCCTTCTCGTCCCATAACTCTCCCATCCAACCATTTAGAAACCAAAGAAGCAACGATACCAATATGAACACCAGAACAGATAACGAAATTTGGCATCTCATCATGTTATGAAGTTGGTAAAGATGACACCCAAATCTTTATTGAAGACTAAGGGAATCAATGAATGTAGACAGATAGAGGAAGGTTAATGAAAGCGATGACCTTGCACTCCCACATTGACCTCCCCAGGAACAAGAGCCTGTAACAAGAGTCTTCAAAACCACCGTTTACTCTAGCTAGCAGACAATGTCAACAAGGGTAAAGAAAATTCGATTGCTCCTCCAAAGTAATGTCTCCTCGAAAATGAATTTCTTCTTGCTTTCTGGTGTAATCAAATTTGTAAATTTGGTGGAGAAATAAGGAATATTGTATTTTGGAGAGATATGGTGATTTTTTTAATTTTGGGAATTTATTGTTTGTGGAGTAATAAGGTCATTTGTAAATTTTTGGAGTAATAAGGGGATTTTAATTGTAATTTTTTTGAAGGGATAAGTGTAACTCATAGTAATTTTACATTGAGGGGGGGTAACTTTTTTTCACCAAGTTTTGCAAGAGCATAGTTGTAAAAGTCAAATTTTGAAAGTTACCTTGTAAATATTTGAGAAATTGACTAGAGCTAAGTGCAAAGCTCAGTCATTTTTCTCCTGCTTCAACGACTATACGAGGGTCAAGGCCAAGCCTCGATAGATCGTTTTTTATTGTGTTGTGTGTTGCATGTTGTGTTGCCCATATTGATATTTTTTTCTTCTAAGTCTGATTCTTGGTGCAAAGCGTCAACGCTACAAAGTCAAAGTTGATTAATTTGTTTTCTGATTCTGACAAACTTGAAGGTACAAAATCCTATAAAACATGGCAACGCCTCATCGAAAGCAGTCTCATTTATAATGAATTATGGCAGGGTATATGTGATGGTGATATTAATCCGAATAAACCCACAGATGTAGCTGCACTAGCAAAATGGGAAGTTAAGAATTCAAAAGCCTTAGCTCTCATTAAATCTTCTGTCAATGATGAAATGTATGTCCATATAGAAAATTATACAGATGCATGGTCTGCTTTGAAAAATTTTAAAGACCTCTTTGATACTCAGCCTGAATCAAATAAAGTTGATCTACAATTAAAATTATTGTGACAAAAATTGACTGAAGGAGGTGATGTTCTTGAATATATCTCAAGACTTAAGAATATTAGGTAGGAAATCATTAATGTTGGTTTTCCAACAATAGATGATAGCTTTATGGTCACAATTATAATTGCTATACTTCCTTCTTCCTACACGCATTTTTTTGAGACTCTACAATTAACTGGGAAATTAGAGAAACTAAATTTTGATGAGCTCTACGAAATGTTGACCCAACATGATAAAACCTTTGGGAAGAAGAAGAAAGTTGGTGAAGATGTTTTTTTCACAGAGGCCAGCACTAGTAAATCATCAGCAGATAGTTCTTGAGGCAGAGGCAGGGGGAATTTCAATCAGAATCAAGTAGCACATAATGTACAAAGTCGAGGTTGAAACCAAAGCAGAGGAAACGACTTTAATATAGGAAATAATTTAGGAAGGAGTAATTTTCAAGGTAGAGGAAAAAACCAAGGAAGAGGCAATTTTCAAGGACAAGGAAATAATAATCAAGGTAGAGGGCAATCTCAAAATAGAAGTCAAAGCAGAGGAAGAGGACAATCTTCAGGAAGAGGAAGAGACTTAAGTAAAATTGTGTGTCAAAGATGTAACAAAATTGGACATTATGCTTAAGATTATCGAACTTCTCTTAATAAAATTCCCAAGTTTCAACATCACTTAGCACAATTTGCAAATGACCAGGATGATGATAACTCAAAATAAGTTTTTACTTCCTCACCAACATCACAATTTTCATCTCATCTTAGAAGTGGTTATGAAGATGCCTGGATCTTGGATTCAGGGGTAGCTTAGCACATGACTTGTTGACGTGATTTTTTTTGGAATTTTCAAGATTGCTAACATAATTCCATTTTTATTATAGACGATACAAAAAATACTTATTATGGAAAAGGAGCAGTTAAAGTTCTTCTCCCTGGCATTGGAGAAAAACTGATTTCCAATGTATGGTGTGTACCAACTTTTAAGAAAAAATTGCTCTATTTAGTCATGATTCAACAAGCAAGACATCAGGTCATTATGGAAGATGGCTTAGTTAATATTAATTCAGTCAAACAGAGCTTAGAAACAGTGATGACATGTTATGAAGATGGAAAACTGTTAATGATGAAAGGGATAGTTATTCCAAGACATTCTGATTTTGCAGGAGCAGTGACTACAGGTATTTCACCTATAAGACTATGGCATGTAAGATATGGACATTTAAATTTTGAGAGTCTTTCTCAATTGCAGAAACAAGGGATGGTTAAGGGACTACCAACTTTCAAAAAGGAAAATGTAAAACGTGAAGCTTATATTTATGGCAAACAAAGCCAAGAAAGTTTTCCAACAAGTTCATGGCATGCAAACAGGCGGCTACAACTAGTTCACAGTGATGTTTGTGGACCACTACAAACTTCATTTGGTGGTTGCAAATATTTCTTACTATTCATTGATGATTTCAGCAGAATGACTTGGGTTTACTTCTTGAAGAACAAGTCAGAAGAATTTGAGAAGTTTTAAATTTTTCGCCAACTTGTTGAAAATGAAGTCAGAAAATATAGGTACTTTCAGGACAAATAATGGGGGAGAATTCACTTCAAATGAATTCAAAACTTATTGTAGTGAAAATGGCATAAAACAACATCTTACAAATGTTTACACTCCACAGAAAAATGGAGTAGTCGAAAGAATGAATCGCACTTTGTTAGGAATGGCACGATCCATGTTAACTTGCAAGAGGTTAAGTCCAACATATTGGGCAGAATCAATACATACAGCTGTCTACTTAAGAAATAGATATCCAACTGCTTCTTTAGACAGAATCACACCTTATGAAGCTTGGTTTGGTTTCAAACCTTGAGTTAAACATCTTAAAGTTTTTGGATCAGTATGTTATGCCTTAGTTCTGAAAGAAAAACGAACTAAGCTTGACTTAAGAAGTTTGAAATGCACAATGATTGGCTATTTTGATGAGAAGAAAGTGTATCGTCTTTTGACTAATGGAAAATTCATTGTGAGCAGGGATGTCATTTTTTATGAAACAAAGATTAAGAGTGTTGCAGAAATTGAAAATCTTCTTCAAAAGTTAGAAACTAAAGGCAGTCGAAGAAAAGGAAATACACAAAGTCAACCAAATTCACCAAATTGGTACGAACTTGATTTTCCTTCACCTGAAGATGAATCATCGAGTCCATCAACTTCAACAACACCGTCTCGATCTTCTAGTAGTTCATCCACATCTCCAAGCAGCAGCAGTTCTTCTGACAATGATTCTCCACTGCCAAAATGAACATCAATTTATATTAATCCTCTTTACAATGATGGAGACTTTTTAGAATCTCAAACAACTAAGCATCAACTACCAAAATGGGCAGTTCAACTTTTGAAAGATGTAAAGCCTGATAAGCAGAATAAAACAGGCACTAGAATGTCACATAGAAGTGAAGGCAACTTTTCCTTAATAGCAAATGATCTTACTGAACCTTCCACATACAAAGAAGTAGTAAAACATAAAGAATGAAAACAAGCTATGGTTGAAGAATATTAAGCGGTAATTGATAACAACACTTGGAAACGTGTTGATTGTCCATCAAATGTTACACCCATAGGATGAAAATGGGTTTACAGAATTAAGTATAATCAAAAGGGGGAACTTGAAAAGTATAAAGCATGAATTTTCACAAAAGGATTTGTGTAGTAGGAAGGCATTGATTATGAGGAAGCATTTCCTCGTATAGCTAAATGGAACACCATCCAATTAACACTTGCATTGGCCGCTCAAAAGGGATGGAAAGTTCATCAAATGGATGTGAAAAGTGATTTTCTCAATAAGGATTTATAGGAAGAAGTGTATATGACACATCTGCGAGGTTTTGAAGTTGAAGGGAAAGAAAATAAAGTCTGCAAAATGATCAAGGCTTTATATGGATTAAAACAAGCTCCCCGAGCTTGGTATGCAAAGATGGATGAATACCTTAAGAAAGTTGGTTTTCAACGAAGTGAATTTGATGATACTTTGTATGTGCGACAATAGGGAAAGAATCTGGTAATTCTCGTTATGTATGTAGATGATTTGATCATTACTAGGAACCATGATGATCATATTTCAAAGGTGAAAAAGGAGTTACATGCAAGTTTTAAGATGACATATTTGGGATTACTTCACTACTATCTTGGAGCTGAAGTCTTCCAACGTCCACATTTTATTTTCATTTCTCATAGTAAGTATGTAGCAGAGTTTCTTCAATGATTTGGCATGCAAGATTACAAGCTCGTTCTCACCCCCATGGGGCAAAGCTTGAAACTTTCAAAATTTTAAGGGGGGGAAGGTGGACAGTACAACTTACAGACAGTTAATTGGTAGCTTGATTTATTTGACAAATACTTGCCCTGATCTATCTTATGCAATCAATATTCTTTCATGTTTTATGCAGGAACCACGAGAAAACCATTGGAATGTAGCCAAAAGATTTCTTCGATATATCCAAGGAATGAAAGATTTTGGTCTTCTTTACACAAAAACTAAAAACATTGAACTTGGTGGATATTCCAATGCCGACTTTGCTTGAAGTATTGATGATTGAGAATCAACATCAGGTTATTTAATGAACATGGGGTCAGCAGCAGCATCTTGGAGTTGTAAGAAACAAGCTATAGTGGCCACTTCTTTAGTAGAAGCGGAGTAAATTTCAGCATGGGAAGCAGCATGTGAAATTGTTTGGTTGCGCAGAATTTTGAAGGACTTGGGAATTTCTTAGGCATAAGCTACATCATTATTCATTGACATAAAATCATCCATCAAACTTGCCAAGAACCAAATTTTTCATTCAAAGACAAAGCATGTGGACACTAAGTATCATCATATCAGATCTCTCATTTCCAAAGATGTCCTCAAGCCAGTTTATTATCCTTCCGAAGATTAGATCTTCGACATTTTTACAAAACCACTTGGCAGAATAAAATTTACTAAGTTGAAGGATGAACTTGGTATCTTTTGTAATGTATCTTTGGATCATAGTGGGGAATGTTAGATGATCCAAAAATAAAATATTATTATAGGTTATAAAGTTGGAATAAAATAATTATTAATTTAAGATATTAAATTAATAATTATTATTCTATTAATATTAAAATTTAATGGAGACATTTAGAATTAGTATATTGTTGTAACAAGATATGAATCTCCAAATGTGTCATATCTTAGGCTCTATTTTAGGAGATTTGTTATCTAGTTTTTTTAATATCATTTATTTTAAATGGACGCTTGTTAATTTAATAAGTGATCCATAATTAGAGGTAGTTAGGGCATTGAGCTTATAAATAGCTCATTGCAAGAGTGTTTTGTTGTTTGGGTGTAAACTCTTGCAAAATCAAATATGTAATTGTTTTCTTTCTAATTAATAAAATTACGTGTCTGAGGACACTTCTGCCATTAATATGTTCAATCTCCTCTTGTAGTTTGGCAATTTGTAACTCTGCTTATTGGTTAGATTTTTCTTTCTCTAATTGTTGTTCCAACAACAAGAGCTTTTGTTATTTTTCTCTTAGCAACATTTGAACCTTTGTTTCTTTATCAATAGTTTTTGTAGCATAGGCTCCCACAAATTGTTACAGTCTCGTAAGATTCTCAGATGGGTTCATGGGCGAATCTCTCTAGGCAATATCCATTGGTTCATTGTTGAAAGTGGTAATAGCCGCAACATCCAAATTTCTTTTCTTCCTCTTCCTTTTGATGACAAATTTATGGGTAGGGCTATAAAACACATCTAAGGGAGGAATTTCCTCAGCTCTTAAAACAATTTTCAGAAGTGGGGGTGGCAGGAATTAGCTCTACATCTTGAGTACTTACAACTTTCTCCACTGTAACCTCTTGAGTTGATCTGTCCTCTGGAATCTGTACTTCAGATGTTTGTTCTTATGTATGGACCTTTTTATTAAAATGATCCCATTCGTTTTCTAAATCAACAACTGGAGGTTTTATCGACTGGGTGGAGGTAAGTGAATTTCAACCTGTTTATTTGCCGAGGTTTGCTCGGCTGCCTTTTGTGTAGTTTTGGTTGTGTCTCCCTCGAAATCTTTATTTTTACTACCCCCATTCTGGGACTGTTCTTCTGAGTGTTGTGAATCATGGGTAGACTTCTCCTGGGACTTTGCTTCGGAATTATCTTTAGAATTTTCTATGGAGCTTCCCTCTAAGCTTACACTTGGTGTTGGCTCCCTTAGTGGTTCAATCTATAGCAAATCCAATGGGACCTGTAATAATCTCCTCTCTCTGTATTCCTAGAAGGCCTTAAGATCATATGGGGCAAAAGGTAGTGAAGCCATATGCTTTACTTCGAAAAATGTATCCTTTTGTAGGAAGAGGTCATTGAATGCATCTTCCTCGTGGGTGAATATTTTGACTTTCACCATAGTAGTGAAGTCTTTGGCAGTGCCATTTTAATCATATTATCTTCCTAGGAATGTAACCAATTTAGGATATTTCATAATCTATGCTTCCTTGCATGCATGTCCAAAATCGTGTAGTTCAAACGCACCACATTGCAATGGAAATATAGGCCAAATGGTATTTTTTTGTTCCTTCAATCCTTTTATCAACCCACTGTTGAGTGATAAAAGGTGTCTTTTTAACCCCTATTTATCCTACATTAATTATCAATCCAGGTACAATTTTTTATCTAAATAGTGTAATCAGTCTAAGGCCGTCACTTGATTAAAGAGTAATGTTTTCTAATTTGCAGTACAGTGCAAAATACAAGAGTAAACGGATGCTGGAAATAGAATCTACTTGTAATTAAAAGAAACCTTAATGCTTTGAAACTTAGATCATTCATTCAGAAAACTACAACAATTTATCAGTCAAGGATGCAATAGTGATAACTCTTTCCTCTATCAATTGATATAATTGAAATCAATCATAAACAGGATCTCCAATTTGAGAACTTAGACAACGATAGTCAATGTTCTTTACAGTTATTGATCTTTCAATCCACACTAAATCAAATGATTGGGAATGGCAATTCAATTGGAAATGCTTACTAAAACACACTTGCTACACTATCAATTAAAAGGTGAAAGCAAATCCTTGCAGAAAAGGAACAACAATTAAGTCTATTGGAAAACTGAATAGCAAAGCTTAATTCTAACATAAATGAATTGAACAACAATCTCAAATATAACGGAACAGTAAAGCTAATTAAGTGGAAACACACAGTGACTATAAACTAAATTGAATCAGCAATATTAAGTGGAATGAACATTAACAATAGGTATAAAGGAACAACAATCATAGTTATAATTGAATGGAAATTAAGTGAACAACAATTGCACTTGTAAATGAACTGTAGTTAAATGAAAATCAATTGCAACTGTAAATGAATAGAAAAATCTGAATTAGACACCATAATATTATTTCAGAATGAATAGCATGACATTTTAAGTTATGAATAATAATATTGCTATCAACGCAATCTAATTACGATTTCGATATAACTGAGGAATTCAGTGAAATGCTCAAAAACATAAGATTACCAAATAAAGCGAGTTAAAGAAATGCAAAGGAAATCAAACCACACACGACTGTAATGGTAAAATAGTGATACAAGAAGCAAGTGGATCCACTAGGGCCAGGCCCTTAGCCACCAGTGAAGCACTGCTGAGTCTACTCTAGGATCAGATAATGGAACAACGACTGAGTTATATATTAATCATATATGGCAAAGTTTACAGATATCGCTCTTCAAAGAGAGTCGATGATAAAAGTTGAGATTACAACAATAAGTTCTAAAAATTGATAATAATATTTGCCCCTTGCCTACAAGCACTATCCCTTTTTATAATGGCCAGGTGGAAGTATCAAGAGTATAGATAATTCTTGAAGCAATGACCCCTCAGAATCAAAGGATCCTGAGGGATTCACTATATCTTTGATCTCCAGTTTATCATTTTGTCTTCTTGCACTAATGCCACGCTTCCTCTTTCTTTTCCTAGATCATGTGCTCTGATCTTGATCTCCTTGTCTGGATATGGCTTCATGTTTAAGGGACAACAATTGCTTCTACTTTGTCTTTTCCTCCTGAATAGTGATTTTCTATCTCCTTCACTTTCTGTATAGAAAAAGACAATAATTTGTTATTTTGTATCAATCACAAATCTCCTTAATTCTATCATAATTCTTTAACATATTACCATCTTAGAATGTAAATGAGTTATGATTCAAAGGAAAATATAAAGAAATAAATGGTAAATACATACCTTTTCCATCACTCAACACACCCCCTTGCTTACCCTTTTTCATGCCCTCATGAAAACCATGTAATTTGCATGCAAGATAGCTAGGGAATAGGCAGGAGAGGGATTTTCATGAAGTGATCTAAAACCATGATGTGTAGCTAAAACTTCAAAAAAAAGCCCTGTCTTCCCTTCAGGCAATTCATATAGGGCCTTATACCCTGCTGCAGCATACCAGATAATTGGGCTTCGAAACCTACAACCTAGCCAATACAGGCCCTCTCTCAAGATGAGGTTACTATAGGTAACCATGCGACCAACAGCTAACTTAAATTTTTTGTAATTGAATGGCTCTCTGTCCTAAACATTCCAATTGGAAGTCTTCCATCGAAGTTTAGCTACTGCTATGGCAAGGTCTTTAATGGATAGGAAGTATCATACTCCTTGCTGGACAACTGCTTGGTGAATGGGTCCCAATGTCTGGATCACACCTTTCTTTCTTATTAAGCTTCTATTCTTATCCCATAGCTGTAATGGGTTTCTCAGTTCACCCCTTACCCAAAGGTCTAACCCGTTTTCTTGCCTCTAAGAGGTGTTATGGGCCTTGAGCCACTTTAACTGATTAATAGCAAATGAAGTGAATGCCTGAAACTAGACATCACCCACAAAGGGGCTTGGATTCTTGTCCATTAGCTCCTCCAATATAAAGCTATGCAAATAGAACTCACAGAGTAATCGTTGAACCTTTACTCCATAGTGTTTACAACAGTTAATGAAATCATCAATAATTTTTAATTCTATAGGCTTCCCTGCCTTAACACCCTTAATTTTTAACTGCAAATATCTTTCTAATAAAACAAAGCATAATTTTTGGCAGGGGGCTTAAATTCTAGAACATTTGTATATAGAGAACAGAGAGTATCCATTTGACTCATGACTATGTCTAGTCTATTGGTTACCTTTTTAACTTTTTCCTCTGCCCTCTAACATCTATCGAAGGCCTCACTCTCTGATGCATTGATGTTCTTTACTTGCTGCTATAACTTTTGATATTTCTCCCGAGGAACAGTCTCTTCTATGAGCTTTTCTATAGTCTACTAAGCTTGTACCAGTTCCTCTTAGAGTTTTACAACCCTAGGGTCATTGTCCATCAAAACACTTTGAGGTTGAAGATATACCTAGATCTTCTTATTGTGACCTCTGGTTCCCTCAGTCTATATTTCTTTGTCATGAACTGTCCAGTCAGTCGTGATGCTAGAGGATAGTGCCTCTCTCTGGACGTCCTTATTACAGACTGGTGTGTCTTCTGTTTGGGCCACTACGTCTATAATAGCTGCATGTTGTTCCTTGTTGTCCCTAATGGATATGGGCTCGATCTGAGTCCCCTTGGCCTTTATTTTATGGGATTTCATTTGGGTGGCTGCATCCTTTGTTCTTGGGGTTATTTTTGAGATTTTCCCCATTTTTAGGACCCTTATCTGTTGCCTGAGTTCTTTTACTATATTTAGTGGCCTTTTTTTTTCCTTTCACAACCTCTTGATTTCATTCATCTTCTTCTTCTTTTTCTTGAGAGGAACAATTGTTTCCTTGAGTGGACTTGGCTACTCAGCTGGGTTTTTTTCTTCAAGGGTTGTGCCCTCGCCCTAGCTTGTTTCCATATTTTCTGTTTGGAACACTTCTTTAGTGTTCTCGTCATCTTGATTATGTTTCTTAGGGGTGGTAACCTTAGTTTGATATGCTATTTCCTGGGTGGCTTCTGATTCTAATTCTTCTTTGTCATTCATCTCCTCAGATGCACTCTTACTGTGAGCAGAGTGTTCTTTTGATTGTGCTTCCTCCTCTTCCTCATCATTCATCTCCTCAGATGCACTTTTACTATGAGAAGAGTGTTCCTGTGATTGTGCTTCTTCCTCTTCCTCATCATTCATCTCTTCGGATGCACTCTTACTGTGAGCAGAGTGTTCCTGTGATTGCCCTGCCTCAATATTGAGGTTGAGTGGGCTCTAAGGTTGAATGTACTCACCCAAATTAGCCAAAACTTGTGCCAATTCATCTTCCTGCAGTGGATTTTTTAGTGGGCTTGTGCTGGAGGTTGTAGGAGGTTTTGCTTCTTCCCTTTCTTCCTCATCCGAGTGCTCAGTTTCTTCCTCCAATTCTTCTTCCAATTCTTCTTCTACTTTTTCCCCTCCTTCGAGTTATGGGGGTTTCTCATCCTTTGAGCCATATATCTCTAAGGGTTTTCTACTGTTATCTTGGACACTTCCCAACATTCCCCTGCTTCTCCTTAATCTAGTGACCTGTCTGCGTTTATGCGGTCTTATTGAGGTGTTGGTGGTTATTTTTATTTTCGGGGTTGGGAAGGCCAATCCCTCATCTATTGAGAATACCAATTCTTCCCAACTAATCTGATGTTGAGCAAGACTATAATTGACTATTAGCCGAATTAAGTCGTGATGACTTACTACCATCTCTATATGATGATATTTCCTTATTCTCCGAGCAGCATCATGCCATAAAGAATTTAAATATGGGGGCAAATTTACAGCACATTTTTGTCTTAATACTGCTAATAATCTGAGATGGCGTGGTCTTACCACATCCTTTTTCTCATCGCATGTGATGTAAATTTGCACAATTCTGGCTAATTCTGCCCATGGTTCTCCCAGGATTGCAGGCAAGACTCCTTTTTCTTTGATGGTAAGGTTCTGTCCTTCATCTCAAAAGATAGCTATGGCCTCTTGAAGTCTCACTTTTTTCTGGGTCCATATTGGTCTAATAGCTGGTAGTCTCGATACTTCAGCAATTACCACATCTATTACTATTATTGGCCTCCCTCTCACCATGGAACGATCTTCCTGAAAATTCTGCAGAAATTCGATGGCCACCGTTTCATGAGACTACTATAGTCGATTAAGGTAGGCAATCCATCCTGCTCTCGCTAGAATTTCTCGTATAGCGTCAGAAACTATTAACACCTACGGTTTGCTACGTACTGATCTGCCTCCCATTTTGTTCAAGCTTAGCACCCTCTTAATTTTTATAGAGCAAAAACACAGAAATAACAATAGAACAACAAGTTGTGCATATTGGGAAATATCAATACTGTTAAACTCGCTATTTCTGAATTCTGGTGGAGTCGCAGTACCTCCAAATAGGGAGTTGACACGTATGCCACTGTATTCTGGAGGTCACCCGTGCCCCCTCAAATATGATAGGTCGTCCTCAACTGGCAAATGGAGGAGTAGTGTGCTGGATGGTAGTCATACAGTAAAAAGAAAGGAATGGCGTATATATCCATGACATGACTACAAAAAGCAGCGGATTACTGAAATCAAGGCTCATGATGAAAATCACAAATAGATATGGAAATGTTATGAAATGATGCGAAAAATAGGGGAGAGGACGACTGACATAAGTAAAAATGCTTATGCATTCATTATCCACCTTAACCATTATGATTGATTTTTAAACAATATTTCATGTATAAGAGGTTCGAAAGGGCTTGAAAACATAATCTCATTTGAAATCAAGATAAAGATATAAGAAAAGGGTTTATAATAACTATTGATGTGTGAAAAGTATGACTTTGATACCATCAGCAGAGCTCTGTTGTCCATAGGTGTTCATAACCTTGACAAAGATTCTTTTTTCACCCTTGGAACCATAATCCTTTATGTATACCTAGGAAAGTGCTTTGTGATGTCAGAATGGAGACCATTGTGCTAGCTTGGTAACCAGATGAATCACAATACCATTCACCAGGAAGGAGTGAAAGGTGGGCAGGCCAGCTTGTGATGAGACCTCCTGTTCCAAGGACCTTTTTATTTTTCTGATGTACCTCTTGGATCATATCCCTAGAGTGGTGGCCATAGTGGGAATGCCACTTCATTGCTTCCTTATGATCATGTTAGGTTGGCTCTTGACGAGACCCCCTATCCTTCATTTGACAAATCATGTTAGTAATCATATATATATATATAGATATATATATATATAAATATATTATATATAATAATAATATATAGATATAAAATATAATATATATATATTAGATATAGATTAGATATATATACAGAGGATGGCTCAACACTCCTTAAGAGTAGGGATGGTGGAAGAAGTCTCAACATCTCAATAGAGGAAAATATGCCCTTATTATTATTCAATAATAATGATCAAAGAGAATTATGAAGATTAGGGAAGAACCAACATGATAAAAATAATCAATCAAATTAGTTGTAGTGAAAATAAAGACAACAAAGTGATATAGATAGTTGTGTCCTTTCCTTTCTTTTTTTCTTATCGATACAAAGCAATATCTCTAAAGATAAGGATATTTCTTTGGTTTGTTGATTTCAGTATCCTCTAGTTTTTATGTTCTTGCATAAATGTATACCTGTGCCTTAAAGGGATCATGGACAGTGAACCATCATTCACAAAAATCCTCTAAATGATGTTCTTTAAGAAACACACACACAAAAAAATGCACTCAAAAAGTGTTGTTCCTTAGATGGAACAGCTGTTGTTCCTTAAGATAAATAGAAAAAAGAACATCTACACACAAAACCATGGTTTCTTTAAGAGTAACAACAAATAAAAGAAAAAGATACACTCGAAACTGTTGTTCCTTAAGAGGAACAACAGTTGTTCCTTAAGAGGAACAACAGTTGTTCCTTAAGAGGAACAACATTTGTTCATTAAGAGGAACAACAGTTGTTCCTTAAACAAAACAACAAATAAATCAAGTGCGAAAGAAAATATTGATCCTTCGGTGGAACAACCTAAGATCATCCAAAATCGAAATTGTTTTTCCCTTGGAGGTAATGGTAGAAAGTAAAAAAATACAAAGGGGTTGTTCCTTTAAAAGGAACATCAAAACAATCTGGCAGAAGTGTTGTTCCTTTAAGAGGAAAAACAAAAACAATTTGGCGGAAGTGTTGTTCCTTTAAGAGGAACAGCAAAAACAACTTGGCATAAGTGTTATTCCTTTAAGAGGAACAACAAAAAAAACTTGGCATAAGTGTTGTTCCTTTAAGAGGAAAAACAAAAAAATGCAAGCAGAAGTGTTGTTCCTTTGAAAGGAACAACAGTTGTTCCTTGAAAAGGAACAACAAAAAACAAACACTCAAAAGTGTTGTTCCTTTGAAAGGAAGAGTAGATGTTCCTTTAAAAGGAACAACAAAAATAAGCATACAAATATGTTGTTCCTTCAGAGGAACGGTTGTTGTTCCTTTAAGAGGAACAATAGTTGTTCCTTTAGAAGGGATAGCAAAAAAATAAGTGTGGCAATGTTGTTCCTTTAGAGGAACAACAACTGTTCCTTTAAAAGGAACAACAAAAATTGTGAAATACGCAGAAATGTTGTTCTTTAAAGAGGAACAACTGCTATTCCTTTATAAAGGAATGGCAGTTGTTCCTTTAAAAGGAACAACAAACAAATGTAAGCGCTCAAAAATTTTGTTCCTTAAGAGGAACGGCACGAAAAATATAGGCACACAAAATTGTTGTTCCTTAAGAGGGACAACAGTAACAATCTGTAGGCAAAATTCAAATAGAGTTATATACAAAATTAAAAATGAAAGAGTTATTCAACGAACTTTTACTGAGGAGGGGTTATCTTCCTCAACAAGAATCTGCATAGTGGAATCTTCCCGTAATTGTTGTTAAAAGGATTCCCGAGTGAGTGGTTTATGGTACAGTCGCACTCGATGACCGTTTGCTTTGAACGAATGTTTAGATCCATTAATGTTAGTCAATGTAATGGTGCCATTTTCATGCACTTTCTATATCTCATAAGTTCCAAGACATCGTGTCTGGAGTTTTCTTGGAAAATCCTGAACCTGAAATTGTATAGGAGTGCCCAATTTTCTGCATAGAAGATTTTATTTTAGATAAGGGCGTCATGTCATTTTGTTCTCCATTGTTGAATTAATGTAGTATGTTAAAGAGCCGAGAGCCTAATTTCATCTAACTCGTTGATTTGTTGTAATCTGCTAGTCTGGGCTTCATTTAAATTCAAGTCGATCTCTTGTGTTGTTCTCAATGTTTGTATTGTTGAGATTTTCTGTTTGTAATAAAATAGGCAAAAATCTCTGAAGGTGACAACAATAGAAATTCAGTTCCTAGATTAACTCCAGTTTGTTGGGAGGGAGTTAATGCCTCCTATATTTGATGTGAGTGAGTTAATGAGGCTGTTAGATTCTCTATGCTATATAACAGGCAATCATTCGGATGTTGGCTAAGAGGGTGAGAGTTTTATGAGGTTTTCATTATGTAATCTCCCATTTGATTAATAAATTGCCGATGCCTATGTTTGGTGGACGTAGCCCAGATTGGTTGGGTGAACCACGTTAAAGATGCGTCTTCTGTGCATGATTGATCTGCTGTGTGTTTATTTAATTTACCTGTGCATTTGCTTGTCCAACAATTGGTATCAGAGAAAAGTTGGAGTGCTGGTGCTGTTGATTGCTGTGCGTGGCGTCCTGAAGTCTGCGTGCTGGATGTGATGAGATTACCTGCTAGAGGTGCGTGCTAGAGATTGCGTGCAGCTGGTTACCTGCGTGGAGGAATAACATCACTTGCTGGGTGGGCAGCAGTGATATCCTGCAGCGGACTACTTTGTTCAAGCATCACGCTAATCTGGAGAGCGTATGGTTGTTCTGCGTGTTAAGGTTACAGTGGAGCGCTGGCTGTCTGTTGACCTTTTGCAGAACGTTGCGTGGTCATCACTCTTGATAGCGTAGTTTTCTTCATACGTTTTTTTTTTAAAGCATTTAACAAACAACGCCTGGCGGGCCAGTGCGTAGCAGAAGACTGGCAGCCTTGGCGTGGTGAGGAGCAGTTCTTCATACGTTTTTTTTTTTAAAGAAATTAACAAACAACGTCTAGCGAGCCAGTGCGTAGCAGAAGACTGGCAGCCTTGGCATGGTGAGGAGCAGTCATAGTTAGCGTTTTCCCTTTGTCCTCCAGATGCAGTAGGAAGATCTAAAAGCAACGCCATATAGCTTGCGCTGGCGTGGTACTGGTGATTTGGTGAAGAGTTCAGCCCAGCTGACAGCTGAAGCAATCCGATTGAGGACTAGAAGAGGATGTTCATGTGCCAGAGGAGTTGGCTCTAGTTTTGCGAATTGACTATAGGCGATTGTATGCGGTGAGTAAAATAGTGTTTTTCGTTAACTGGGTCAGAGTGATAGCTGGAGGTTTAGCAGTCTACGAGCTATGCACGGAATTTTACATGAAAATTGAAATGCGTTAACTAAATACAAATGGTAGGAGCTATGTTTATTTGACAATCTTTGGGACGAAGGTGTCAAAACATTATGTAAAGCAAAAGGATTATAGAAACCCATGATGAGAATGCATCATCGCATATTGTTCTGAGTTTTTTGTTTTCTTTTGGCATTGGCGCGTGGCTTGCATACTGTAATTTTTGGCGCAGCAAAAGTTTGTTTTTTTTTTTTTTAAACAAAAAAACAAAAACAGGCATATAAGTGCATAGGCAATTTTTTTTTGTTGTGTAAAAAACAAAGGCATAGGCAATTGTTTTTTAATTGTTGGTTAGTTTTGGAGATTATTGTGTTTTTTGATAGAAATGGCGAAAACTCAAAGTGCCCGGTTTGAAATTGAGAAATTTAATGGCAAGAATAATTTTGAGATCTGGAAGGTAAAAATGCATGATTTACTTGTCCAACATGGCGTGGCAAAGGCGTTGTTGGGCAAGGCCAAACAGCCTTACAACATCACAGATAGTGAGTGGGCCGAGATGGATGAAAGAGCGATTAGTGCTATTCGACTGTGTCTAGCAGATGATGTCCTGTTTAATATTGTGTCGGAGACAACAGCTGTTGGTTTGTGGACAAAACTGTACATGACCAAATCCTTAACCAATAGGATTCTCCGGAAGCGACAGTTGTACGGTTTGTGAATGAAGGAAGGTACATAGATTGTTGATCATTTAAATGCTTTTAATACTCTTCTTGTGCAATTACAAAGTATAGAAGTAAAATTTCCATCCGAGGATAAAGCTATTACTTTATTGTGCTTGTTGCCCAAGTCATGGGATCATTTTTGTTACTTCTATAAGTCTTAGTTCATCAGAAACTATTGAGTTTAATGATGTAGTTGCATCCTTATTATCGGAAGAAACAAGGAGGAGGTATCATTCTAAAACCTCTACATCAGAAGCTATGATGGTTAGAGGTCGTTCGAAAGAAAGACGCCCCAGGAAGCTGAGTGACTCACGTTCAAAGTCGAAAGGGAAGAAGAGTAAGCTAAAGCGCTGGTTTTGTGGCAAATCAGGGCATTTAAAGAAGGACTGCTGGAAGCGACAACAACAAACTTCAAAAGCAGAGTCTTCGACAAAGAAGAAGGAGGCAAATACGACAGATACAGGTTCAACATCTGGTTCAGGTATGAGTGATGAAGTATTATCAGTTAATGTGTCAAATCATGGTCAACATTGGTTGTTAGATTTCGGTGCATCAAACCACATGTGTATCCATAAAGAATGGTTTAAGGAATATAAATCAATTAATGATGGAGTTGTGTACATGGGTAATGATGTAACATGTAATATTGTTGGGATTGGGAGCATACAACTACAAATGTTTGATGGGACAACTAGAATATTAACTGATCTGAGGCATGTACCAGATTTAAGGAAAAACTTGATTTCATTAGGAGCACTTGATTCAAATGGGTATAAAACTGTAATTCAAGGTGGAGTAATAAAAATTTACAGAGGCATTTTACTAGTTATGAAAGCTAAGAAAGTAGGAAATCTATTTCAGATAGAAGGAGGTACAGGGTCAGCTTTTGTGTCTATTGTGTCTGAACATGACAGTAATTCCATTCACTTATGGCATCAAAGATTGGGGCATATGAGTGAGAGAGGGTTGAAAATTTTGGCTGATCGCAAGTTACTTCCAAACCTGAAGTCTGGAAAATTAGATTTCTGTAAGCATTGTCTGTTTGGAAAACAAAGTAAACAAAAGTTTAAAACAGGCAAACATGCTAGTAAAGGCATACTTGATTATATCCATTCAGATGTTTGGGGACCAGCCCCTACAACCTCATATGGTGGTTCATCTTATTTTGTATCATTCATTGATGACTACATGTTGGAAAGAAAGTCTGATGTTTTTTTCAGTTTTCAAGCAGTTTAGAGCATTGGTCGAAAACAGCACTGGTAGAACAATAAAATGTTTACGAACTGACAATGGTGGTGAGTTTACTTCCAAGGAGTTTCACAGCTATTGCAAGGATACAGGGATCGAGAGGCATAAGACCACGGTTTATACTCCTCAACAAAATGGAGTTGTTGAAGGCATGAACATAACTCTTCTTGAGAGAGCAAGGAGTATGCTGAGTAACGCCAGGTTGCAAAAGGGGTTGTGGACAGAAGCAGTGGCAACAACTTGTTATGTGATAAACCAATCTCCATCGACTACGATAGACTGCAAGATTCCGCAAGAGGTATGGAAAGGACACCCTTGTGACTATTCTAAACTCAGAGTGTTTGGTTGTGATGCATATTCTCTAGTGCCTAAACATCAGAGAACTAAGTTAGATCCAAAATCTAAAAGGTATATCTTTGTTGGGTATGGTGTTGGAACAAAGGGATATAGATTGTGGGATCCTACTACCCGCAAAATCATCATCAACAGAGATGTAAAGTTTAATGAATCCTCTCTTGTACAGTTAGATGTAGATAGTCGATTGAAACAGGATGATGTATCTGACTTACAACACATTCAGTTTGATAGCATTTCTAACGATAGTCATGATGACCATAGTTCAGATACTAGTCATGAACAGGTTTCAGAATCAGAATATGAACAGGGTTCAGGTTTAGATCATGAATAGGTCTCAGATACTGATCGGCAAGAAGTTCCTACAGGCGGTAGTCATCCAATCGAGGAAGCGCTAGAAACATCCTTAAGGAGGTCGGCAAGAATCAAACGGCCACCGAAAAGGTATGATGATTATGTCACTTCTATTGCATTTACTGCTAATGACAATGAACCTCTGTGCTATCAGGAAGCAATAGAAGGTTCGAAAAGTGACAAGTGGAAAGCAGCCATGAAGGACGAAATGATGGCCTTGAGGAAAAACGGCACATGGGATCTGGTGGAGCTTCCGAAAGGCAGGAAAACTGTGGGGTGTAAATGGGTCTTCAAGCTGAAACGGGGTGTGAATGACACGGAAGACAGGTACAAAGCGCGACTGGTTGCAAAAGGGTTTTCTCTGAAAGCTGGTATTGACTTTCATGAGATTTTTTTGCTAGTGGTTAAAATTGTTTCAATTAGATTTGTGTTAGCATTAGTGGCTTTGTTTGATTTGGAGTTGCAGCAGTTAGATGTTAAGACTGCATTTCTACATGGTGATTTAGAGGAGGAAATATATATGGAACAACCGGAAGGGTTTGTTCAGCATCGCAATGAGAAATTTGTCTGCAGGCTCAAGAAGTCATTATATGGCCTGAAGCAGTCGCCTCGGCAGTGGTATAAGAAGTTTGATTCTTTCATGTTGAGTCAGAAATATGTTAGAAGTGAATATGATCATTGTGTTTATTTTAAGCAATTTAATAATGGCATATTCATTATCTTAGTATTGTATGTTGACGATATGCTTTTAGCAAGCAAAAGCATAGAAGAAATCAACAGGTTGAAGGCTCAGATGGCAAGGACATTTGATATGAAAGATCTAGGAGCAGCAAGACAGATTTTGGGCATGGAGATTTTCAGAGACAGGAGCAATGGTAAGCTATGGCTATCACAACAAAAGTATATTGAGAAAATACTTTTGAGGTTTGATATGGATAATGTGAAGCTTGTTTCAGTCCCTTTAGCTTCCCATTTCAAGCTTTCTTCGAGTTTATGTCCTAATACAGATGAAGAAAATGATTATATGTCTCGAATTCCATATGCCAATGTAGTAGGATGTTTAATGAATGCGATGGTTTGTACTCGACCAGATATTTCACATGCAGTTGGGGTTGTCAGCAGGTACATGGCAAATCCGAGTAAAGAACAATGGTCAGCAGTGAAATGGGTGCTTCGGTACTTGAGAGGCACAAGTAGTTATTGTATTTCTTGCAATAAGAGTAGTGAATTTGTTTGTGGATATGTTGATTCTGATTTTGCAGGTGATTTGGATAAGAGGAGATCAACTTCAGGGTACATCTTTACTCTTGCAGGTGGAGCTATCAGCTGAATGTCAAAGCTACAAAACATTGTTGCTTTGTCCACTACTGAAGCAGAATTAATTGCTGCTTCTCATGCTTGCAAAGAGGCGGTTTGGTTGAAAGGTTTTCTTGGTGAGTTTGGCAGGTTACAGGACAACATCAGGTTACTTTGTGATAGTCAAAGTGAAATACATTTGGCTAAGAATCCGGCCTATCATAGTATATCAAAGCATATTCCAATTAAGTACCATTTTGTAAGACAGGTTATCACTGAAAGGGGAGTCTCTCTTGAAAAGGTGAATACAAAGGAGAACTGTGCAGACATGTTCATGAAACCAGTTTTGTTGGAGAAGCTATGCTGGTGTTTGGCTTCTCTTGGCTTGCAGAAAAGATAAAATAATAATAACAGGGCATCAGACGAATTGTTGTCAAGGTGGAGATTGTTGAGATTTTCTGTTTGAGCAAAATAGGAAAAATCTCAGCTGATGACAACAATAGAATTCAGGTCCTAGATTAACTCCAGTTTGTTGGGAGGGAGTTAATGCCTCCTATATTTGATGTGAGGGAGTTAATGAGGCTTTTAGATTCTTTATGCTATATAACAGGCAACCATTCGGATGGTTTGCTAAGAGGGTGAGAGTTTTATGAAGTTTTTCTTGATGTAATCTCCAATTTGATTAATAAATTCCTGATGCCTATGTTTGGTGGATGTAGCCCAGATTGGTTGGGTGAACCACGTTAAACTCTTGTGTTTATGTGCTTGATATTCTGCTGTGTTTATTTTCTTTAGCTGTGCATCTGGGACCAACAGCCATAATGATCAAGTATTCACGATATTGAACATTTTCTCATTCTTGAAATAAAAATGAACTTTAATAGGTATATTACCAAACCATTTTGAATAATTAGTCACAACTTAGTAGCGGTAATTAATTCCATTGGATAAAAACCAAGGTAAATTCAGAATTATGTTGTGTGCTACTAATACAACAATGAAATATATGTACAATTTTTGAATTTCAATAATTATATCTTAATATAAATATTAATATAAAATAAAAAAATTATATTTAAAAGTTAAAATATATTCTACACGGGAATATATATATATATATATATATAAGACAATCCCCAATCTACGAACTTGCTTTTAAACAAAATGAACAATATTAATGACTTGCTTGTTAAGCCATGTTTGGAAAATCCAGAGCATAGGTTAATGCAATTTTATTCGTATTAATTATAACTATGTATTCAAATTTTATTTCTAATGTAAGGTATTTTTCAATTAATGTATGTATTATTTTTTTATTATTTTTAAGGAATATTAACAATGTGAATAAATTTTGAGTATGAATATCAAGGAAATAATCTGGAAAAACTCTTAAAAATATAGAAATTAAAAAAATATATCTCAAAACTAAACACCTATGAAATTTAGAGTTAAAATAAATCCCATTTCCCTTATCATCATTTCTATGGCCAATTCTCTCATTCTTTTATTGTGAATTAGGTTTCATACAAGCATGCTTCTCTATACAATCTTTGGAAAATTTTAAATACATTTTCCAACATTGATGGACGAAAATAAAATTTAAAAAGTGAAGCTCACTAATGAGCACATATTGACGGTGATGATGGAATGTCGTGCCCATTGATCTACAAATGAATTGTGAAGGATATAATACAAATAAAAAGTAACATGTAAGGAGATCGATCTTGGATTCTAGATATTCAAATGTGTAAAACACTCCAATAAATTCTTTCTTCTCACTACAAGGAAAAAACCTTCTAGCAGAGGTTTTTGTTGAAGCCCCTATAAAAATAACCCAAAAATCCGTTTGTAGTGGAAGTAACTAGTGAAGGTGGGCAGGTGGATGTTTTAGCGGATGTGTTTTAGACCGTGCGTATAAAATCTACAAACGCACCAGTGCTTTACTAAACATACAAGAACTAGCGCTTCACATAACATGGTACACCATGAAAAATATATTTTTATAAAATAAAATAAAAAATATGGTGCGCCAAATAATACAACACATTTGTGCATTAATAGTAGATAGCACCGATGCCCTTCATGTAGAAAAATGACCAGGTGCATACCAATAAGGAGCACCGATGTAGTTTTAAATTTCAAAAAAGTGTGGTGTTATTTTCCAATGACGCTCCGGTGTGGTAAATGTACTAAAACGCCTTGGGGCTTCTTCTAAAGAGCACTGCTAGGAATTTTTTAATTTCTAAAAATAGAACAATGTTATAGTAAAACCACAGCACTGGTGTGGTACATGTATAGAAACATCCTAAGGCATCTCACGAAACACAGCGCAATATTTTTTTAATTAAAAAAAAGCAGTGCTTTTGGATATATCCAGCCCTAATGTGGTTAGATAAATGTAGCAAAGGAGGGTTAAATAAGAAAACCCTCCTGGCCATAATTTTCATTTTTATCATCTACATTGTGGGATATCTTTGAAGAACTGGTGTCAATATTTCCACATGTAAGCGCCCTAACGTTGGTGCTTCTCTTTCTTACCATCTTTTGTACCATGCTCACTGTTTGAGGTTCCAATTTTTTTAAACAATGTTAAAATTTGTTTTTCCCTATTACATGTCCATAATGCCTCCCTGACGACCAAATGTCCATGTAATGGCTATGTTTCTTTGTAATTTAAGTTTGTAGTTGATTAGAATTAAAAATTAAGTTAATTATGCCATTGCTTTTGAAAAAAAAATCACCATGCGATGTGATTGATATATTGGGCTTGCACTAGGCGTAGTGTGCCCTATAAATTTACAGGGTGAACCAAATGTCGGTGCATGAACATAATGCACCACAATTGTTGTGGTACCACAATTGTTGTGGTACGTTTTGTAAATGAAAACGCACCGTGATAGATATGACAGATTATACATCAGTGCATCATAGCTGATGCGTTTCTATTTACCAAATGCACCACAAAAATAATATTTAAAAATATAGTTGTAGCTCGATGTGTTCGATAACCTGAACATTATGTACCAGTGCAAAAAATGTTATACATGCACATTGATTCACAAATGTGTTGCACTGCTATCAAAATTTAAAATTTTGACCCAAAAATAGTGTGTCATACTTATATGTGCACCAATCGCAATGTGATTATAGTTGAAAGTGCACCGATGCCGATGCATTATTGTGTTTAGTGTGCATCGATGATTTTTTTTTAATTGAAAGTTATGTTTCCATATTTATAAATACATGTTTTAGTTAATAAAAAAAATTATATTGTATGTATGAGGTTGATGTATTTTATCTGTCAATCATGTAGCAAAGGGAGCAACAACAGGAGCAGTAGTAGCAGGTGGACCTGATAATTTGTGAGGAATGTAGGCCTCTTAAAGTACTATGAGGAAGTTACATCCCTGAAGGTGCGTTATGCTTTATTGATGCATCTGATCCACCAATGGAGTGCCCAGGAGTAGGGTTTCCATGTCGGTCCTATGACATGGTATAGGCCCACTGAGGAGGACATATACTTTATCATTGACCTATCTAGGAGGGGATGATTTTCCTCAGTTCCCTAATGGCCCCAATAGTGTTGCATATGAGAGTCAACTTTCATACACTCAGAGATATGTTGGGCTTTATATAGACCATCCATCATATTTTCAAGTCCGTGGTGGACAACTAAAGATTTCTTATTTTGTTGTAGAGGAGGTTAAGTGCCTATTGTTATTATTCATGACCATTGCATGCTCTATTAGCGATGGTAAGTGAATTAGTTTCCCTATTTTATATTATGTTGATTCTTTGATTCAGATGCCATGTTGTATCTAATGGTCCGCCATTTTTTTGAGGTAGTTTTGTATGGCTTTTGATAGATTTCATGCATTGAGACATGGGAGGGAGACCTTCCCTTCCACTTCTGAGGTTTTTGGTTTATTTTTTGAGAGGTTCCAGAGACGAGGCCTACATTTGAATTTTCCCCTCCTATGCTAATCACTAAGGTTTGGATGCACATGTGGGGCAAATGATTCCCAAGAGGGGCTTGCCTGAGTTTCCCACCATAATTTCTCCCAAGGCACTGGCACTACTAGGCAGTGAGGATGACCATGCATTTTTCATGTTGGCGTTTATGTACATGGGGATTGATTAGAGAGGGTATCCCAACATATTATTCACAACGATTGAGCCTCTATAGAAGTAATATTAGTTTTTTCTTTAAATTAATCTCGTTTCATTTCTTGTTTTAATGAATTAGAATAAAATTTATTCTAGCACATTCCTTAACTTGTTTTATTAAATTATTTAATGAAATTTTTTCATTATTTTTCTATACTATATATTTTGTAGACATTGACACATTCGATGTGAACATGCCTCCTCTCCCACCGAATGTAGGAGGAGATGAGGAGATGGGCGAGGTCCAACAGCGTGAGGCACATCCTCAGGGGGGCGTGGGCATCCACGATCGTAGGGATGGTCTATGAGTTTGAATGGACTACTATGACAGATTGGCTAGAGTTTTGTTTGATGAAAAATTCTTCCTTGCGAGGGTTCTAAATATCACCGTGGATCCTCGTTTCATGGGTCTGTACATGGAACGTCTATGGGAGATGATGTCTCTTATGTGAGATATCATCGGAGCTAGTAGTGTACTAACAACGATGAGGGATGCACGATAACATCATGCAGCGGTAGATACATCAGATGAGCGTGGTGATGATCATGATCTGGGTGATGATCATGATCATGACGATGAGGGTAGTGATCATGATGATTTTGGTAGTACCACCCCATTGGATTATGGTCGTCATGGTGTCGGTGATCCATTTGGAAGTACACCTCCTCAGTCACGTGATCACAAGATGCCAGAGCTAGAGGATGTGCCTCATGTTTCTTTTGACAAAGCAGACCAGCCAACTCCTCCTCCACCTCAAAGTTCGGCAAACCGCGTTGAGGTCGCATACGTAGTTGACCATCCATCATATTGTACTGCAAACCATCCTGACACTACGTCTGTTTTATCGATATTTGATTGCACTTATTTGACTTGATGTAGTTATTTGATTGCACTTATTTGATTTGATATAGCATTTTTTTTGTTCATGTTTATGTACTTAATTTATATGTTGGTGTTGATGTGTATATTGTTAGGTCGTGTTAGATATGTTCATTTAATGTGCTTGCAGATAGATGTGTATGTGATAGTAGTTATTTAACATGAGATTTATATCAATTTGAGGATGTGTGTGGTGATGATGTTAGATTACAATGTTTACATTTTTTTAGATGTGATCGCGATGATGTTGTCATGTTAGATTATCATATTTTTGTGCTAGCTAATGACATTTATATGTGCTAGAGGTGCATATAATTAGATGATGGTAGTGAATTCGAATGTGTATCTTAGATGACGTGTATGATTGTTAGATGGTTATCATCATGATGTTTATTTTTATGAAATAATATTTATTATAGATTATGTATTGGTGAACTTATAGCAAACTTTTATATATGAAATTGCATGCAAAACGACTTACTTAAAAAAATGCAAAGATATTTTTATAAATTACAAAGTTTAGTATGGTTGAAATTATGATAAATATTTTTTGATTTCTTAGATAGTTCATTGATATTCAATCTAACTTAATTAGTAAAATATTTCAATGCTCACAAGGAAAAAATAATTAAAGGTAAAATAATTTAGTTAGTTCTTAATAAGATGAAAATGTGTAACTCATTAAATTTTTAATATTAAATATTATTAATAATAAATTATTCAAAAAAACAATTTAACTAATTCAATATTGGTTTATAAAATTCAATCTATTGTTGAATTTAAAAAACTTAAGTCACATTTTTTTATAACATGCAGCTTAGATCCATCTTAACTCTGGATCTACCAAGCGTCAATAGGGATCAAATTTTATCTTCATATGAAAATATCTTTTAGAGTGAAAAGAGATTTGATCCCTCTAGGCGCTTGGTAGATCTGGAGTTAAGATGGATCTAGGCTGGTATAATATATATGTAGTTGACATTGAAATATTTTATTTCTAATTCATATTCTCCACATTAAAATGTTCAAATATGCCCCCTCATAATTTTTCCATGTATGTATACATTTAATTATTTTTATTATTAATATTTTTTAAATATTACATATCAAATCCGTATTAAACATTGGAAAAATTACAAATATCCCTCATACATTGAATTAGAAAACAACTATTAATGGAATAAGAATTCTCTCAATCTTTCTCACTAAAGTGAAAATATAGAAAAATTTTCATTTTAAATTACTTTACTTTTCTCTATATAAAATATCTATAAAATTATGTTATTTAATATGGACATTGAAATATTGTACTTGTGAATAAAATATTTTTTGCTATCAATATATTTTTGTCTAAATATCACATATAAATGAAACATAAAATGAATTACACATATGTAATATCAATAATACTATTTCTTGTCATGTGAAAAAATTACATTTCTTCCTCATAATAAAGCTGACTTTTTTTTTTCTACTTTTGGTAATTTATATCTCTATATAAAGTTACATAAGATTAAGATATAAATTGAAGTATTGTAATTATGGCTAACATTAATTTCTTTTGTTATTACTATTTCTAATTTGTTAATTTAAATTATTTGACTATTTTTAAATGTAACATGATGTGACAACATTTCTCCCATACTGAGATATAGAGTGCCTTTCGGCACAATTAATTTAAACTTAATATAACTTAAAAATAAATAAATAAATAAATTATTTATTATTCAAGTTATGAGATTTTTAAGAAATTAAAATTCAATATTTATAGCAACTCTTATGAATTTAAGTTAAAAAATTCTCATTCTAAAGATGAAGATAAAGAAATGTAACATAAGGCTTCATGTGAAGTTACCTGTAGTTGGGAATTTTCTCTATTAGAAGTTCTCCCTTAAAGAGATAAGTGAACTTTTTTCTAGTAATAAAGATATAACATTTTGATGTTATTTTGATTCTTTATTTCCTATTGTATTGGTCTAAATTTAACTATTTTTAATAATAAATATGAGTTAAATAATACAAAAATGATAATATATTAGATTTAAACTTTTGACAGGTAATACATTTGATTATTTCTTAATAAACAACTCAAAAAAAAAAAACAATCCGCATAATTATCACGAGATAGTCACTAAAATTCATGTTTTTCATATTTCTCCTAGCTAGTATTACATCATGTTCATAATGATAAAGACATGTCTACTTTAAATAATTTAGTTATAAATACATTAAAAAAAAATAGATATTTATTTCACATAAACTAAATAGGAAACAAAAATGCATAACCATGTCTATTTGAAAGTCAAACAAATGCCTTTTAATCACCATTACAAATTTGGTGTGTTTGATATGTTCCTCTCGCACCGGTGTGATAATATTTATCAAATGCACCGCACAAATAATATTTAAATATATAGTTATAGCTTAGTGCATTTGATAACGTGAACTTTTTGTATCGGTGCTAAAATGTTATCCATGTGCACTAGTGCATAAGTGTGACACAGCGCTTATGAAAATTTAAATTTATGAACTAATAGTGGTGTATCAACGATATTTGTTCACCAATTCCGGTGCGGTTGTGTTTTAAAGTGCACCGGCTCCGATGCATCACTGTGTTTTGGGCGCACCAGTGATTTTTTTTAATTGAAATTTATATTTCCATATTAATAAATACATTTTTCATATAATAAAAGAAAATTTTGAATCTTACGAATTATATTATAAAATTCCAATAAGGCAAATAAAAAACAATATAATTAATGAAATAGTGAGAACTAAAACATACAACAATAGTATAAATGATGAAATAACACAAGTACATATCACTCTCCATTATCATCACCTTGATTATCTTCCTCGCTTGATGATAAAATTGTTATTCTCAAAAAACTGTTTTGACCTAGGGTCGTGTCTTAATGCGAACCACCAACCCGTATCTAATACATTTAGTTAAAAAGACACCTAGTTGCAGTGTTTTGGGAAAACATAAGGCTCCCTAACTTAATTCCACATCTTTCTAGAGTTGATAGATATCAGTGCACTATCACGATCTTCCTTTATATTATTCCGATCAAATGTGTCCCACCAGTTGCACCTAAAAATAACACTTTGGAATGAAGATAAGACCACTTGAATGATCTCTTGTATCTTTCCAACGTAACCTAATATTCCCTGCATTGGGTTTTGATCGCGATGGCTAGCATGACTAGATTGGCCGAACTCGACTTCCACTCCACACTCTTTTGTCATGCATCCATCATCAACATCCTCAGTGCGAAAATGATGTCCATATGCCCACATAGATGGGAACAAATGAACCTACTAAAAAGTGAAAAAACCACAGTGTCATGTGTTTAATAACTTGAACATAATTAAATAATAAAAATATATACGTGTGTGTATTTGTGAGTTACAATTCAAAGGTGCAGTATGGAGTTAAAACTATATAGAAAGGGAATATAATTACTAAGTTGCTGCACTCAATCCCTATGTTTAGCTCATCATTTCTAGCACGTAGGTAATGACTAGCTGCACTGTATTTCTCTATGACTTTATTAGCAAATCAACTGTTAGGGCATGTCATTGACATATTTTCTTTTAAATGATCAAGAAAAGGCACACTTCTACCATTCAACCATTTGAATTCTTTCTTATCACTCTCCCATTTCCTCATCTTCTCTTCGTACAATGTGACCCATGATTGTGTCGCTTCCATATTGTAAATAATGAATTTGTTGATGGCTTCAATTTCTGAATGCGTTGATGACCAAATCAAACCAATATATATATATATATATATATTATATATATATATATATATATATATTATATATATATATATATTATATTATATATATATATAGTACTTATGAGATCAAAATATGTATTAATATAAAGTTCAATGTGAATAGTTATTGTGTAGTAATTTGACAAATGATAAGCCTACACTTACTCTTTATCATGCGCCTTTTTCCATTCGTTTCAAGAATCTCCCCTTCTCTTTTTTCTTCATCCCTTTTTTTCATCCCAAATCACTGCACTTGGTGTATTGTCGATCTACTTGATGTACTCATTGGAATAATAGAAAGACTCATACGAATATACCCCTCTGCCATAGACCCCTTGAATTTTTCTCTTTGCCGAACAAAACCTTTCAATTTCTTCATGTATCACTCTAAGAAGAATATCCAATGACAATAAATGACCCCAACTAATTCAATTTCATCTACAAAGTGAATTATAATATGAACCTATAATTCCATGATACTCATTAACAACTCCTTCTCAAACATACAAACTCATTGGCAACTCCTTTTCAAATGGTGTTAAAAAAAAAATTTCTCCATTACATGTCCGCAATGCCTCCCCGATGAATAAATTCCAGGTAATGTTTATGTTTCTTTGTAATTTAAGTTTTTAACGGATTATAATTGAAAATTAAGTTAATTTTTACACTATTTTTTAAAAGAAAAAAATCACAGCACGGGGTGCTTGATATGTTCGACTAGCACCTGGAAAGGTGTGCCTTGTAAATCTGCATATCAGTGTTTAACATAACACACCACAATTTTTGTGATGCATTCTTTAAATTAAAATGCAATGGGAAAGATCTGACAGATTGTGTGTCAGTGTGTCACATTCAGTGTGTTTATATTTTCCGAACGCATTGCAAATATAATATTTAAAAATATAGTTGTAGCTTAGTGTGTTAGATAACCTTATACATGCACATTAGTGCACAAGTGTGCCACACCACTATCAAAATTTAAATTTGTGAACCAACAACGGTGTGTCATACTTATGTTAGCACCAATAGCAGTTTAGTTATAGTTGGTCATCCATCATCTTTTACTCATGCAGATGAGCCACTCCTCCTCCACCTTAGCTGAGTTCGGAAGACGTTGATCATGCAGTAGTTAACCATCCATTGTCTTCTACTGTGGACTACCCTGTCACTAAATTTGTTTTATCAAATATTTGATTGCACTTATTTTACTTGATGTAGTTATTTGACTTATATATATATATAATATATATATATATATTATATCATTTTTATGCACTTAATTTATATGTTGGTGTTGATGTGTATATTGTTAGGTCATTTTAGATATGTTCATTTAATGTGCTTGTAAATAAATGTGTGTGTGATAGCAGTTATTTTGACATGAGATTTATATTAATTTTAGGGTGTGTGTGGTGATAATGTTAAATTACAATGTTTGTGTTTTGTTAGATGTGATCACGATGATGATGTTATGTTATATTATTATATTTTTGTGCTAGCCAATGACGTTTATATGTGCTAGAGGTGTATATAATTGGATGAGGTGTATCTAATTAGATGGTGTTTATGATTGTTATATGGTTATCATTATGATGTTTATTTTTATGAAATAATATTTATTATATATTATGTATTGGTGAATTTATATCAAACTTTTATTTATGAAATTGCATGCAAAATGACTTACTTAAAAAATGCAAGGATATTTTTATAAATTACAAAGTTTAGTATGGTTGAAACTGTGATTGTAAAATTATGATAAATATTTTTCTATTGCTTAGAATAGTTCATTGATATTCAATCTAAATTAATTAGTAAAATATTTCAATTATTGACAAAGAAAAATAATTAAAGGTAAATAATTTAGTTAGTTCTTAATAAGATGAAAATGGTGTAACTCATTTCAATTTTTTAATATTAAATCTTATTAATAATAAATTATTTCAAAATACAATTTAACTAGTTCAATATTGGTTTATCAAATTCAATCTATTGTTAAATTTAAAAAACATAAGTCATAATTTTTTATAACCTGCAACCTAGATTTGTCCTAACTCTGGATCTACCAAGTGTCAAGAGGGATCAAATATGATCTTGAGATGCAAACATCTTTTAGAGTGAAAATAGATTTGATCCCTCTAGGCGCTTGGTAGATTTGGAGTTAAGATGGATCTAGGCTAGTATAATAGATCTGTAGTTGACATTAAAATATTTTATTTGTAATTTAGGTTCTCCACATTAAATATGTTAAAAATATGCACCTATAACTTTTTCTTGTATGTATACATTTTAATTATTTTTATATTAATTATTTTTAAAATATTACATATCAAATCCATATTAAACATTGAAAAAATTACAAATATCCCTCATACATTAAATTAAAAAATAACTATTAACGTAATAATAATTCTCTCAATCTTTCTCGCTAAAGTGAAAATATAAGAAAAAATTAAATTTACATTACTTTACTTTTCTCTATATAAAGTATCTATAAAATTATGTTATTTAATATGGTCATTGAAAATTTTACTTATCACTAAAATATTTTTTGTTATAAATATATTTTTGTTTTAAATATCACATCTAAATGGAACATAGAATGAATTACACATAATGTAATATCAATAATATTATTTCTTGTCATGAGAAAAAATTACATTTCTTCATTGTAGTAAAAAGTAAATTGTATTTTTTTTACTCATTACATTTCTTCCTCATAATAAAAGATTTTTTTTTTTTTTTTAATTTCGGTTACTTTATATCTCTATATAAAGTTATATAAGATTAAGGTGTAAATTGAAGTATTATAATTATGGCTTGGCATTAATTTCTTGTGTTATTACTATTTGTTAATTTAGATTATTATTTTACTATTTTTAAATCTAACATGATGTGGCAACATTTCTCCCATATTGAGCTAGAGAGCGCCTCTCGGAGCCTTAATTTAGATTTCATATGGCCTAGAAAAAAAGAAAAAATTAATTTAATTTATTACTAAAGTTATGAGATTTTCAAGCAATTTAAATTTAATATTTATAGCAACTCTTACCAATTTAAATTAGAAATTGTCACTCTAAAGATGAGGATAAAGAAATATAACATAAGGCTTCATGTGAAGTTACTTGTAGTTGGGGATTTGCTCTATTGGAAGTCTCCCCTTAAAGAGGCAAGTGAACATTTTTCTAGTAATAAAGATGTAAATTTTTTATGCTATTTTGGTTCTTTATTTGCTATTGTACTAGTTTAAATTTAACTCTTTTTAATAATAGATATGAGTTAAATAATACAAAAATGATAATATATTAGATTTAAACTTTTGACAAATAATATATTTGATTATTTCTTAATAAACAACTCAAAAATATTATTTTTTTCACATACTTATCTCGAGATGTCACTAAATTTCATGTTTTTCACATTTCTCCTAGCTAATATTACATCATGTTCACAATGATAAAGACACGTCTACTTTAAATAATTTAGTTATAAATACATAAAAAATAAATATTTATTTCACATAATCCAAATAGGAAAAAAAATGCATCATCAAGTCTATTTGAAAGTCAACTAAAAGCTTCTTAACCACTATCACAAATTTGGTGTGTTTGATATGTTTCTCTCGCATAGTTCTGATAAAATTGATCAAACGCATCGCACAAATAATATTTAAACATATAGTTATAGCTAAGTGCATTCAATCACATGAACTTTCCGTATGAATGCTAAAATGTTATACATGTGCACTGGTGCATAAGTGTGACACATCGCTACAAATATTTTAATTTATGAACTAACAATGATGCATCAATGGTATTTTTGCACCGATTCCAATGTAGTTGTGTTTTAAAGTGCACAGGCTCTAGTGCATAATTGTGTTTTGGGCACACTGACGGTTTTTTTCATTGAAATTTATGTTTCCATATTAATAAATACATTTAATAAAAAAAAAATTGTGAATCTTACCAATTATATTATAAAATACCAACAAGACGAATAAAAAAACAATATAATTAGAGAAATAATGACAACAAAAACATACAATAATAGTATAAATTAAGAAATAACACAAGTACAAATCAACCTCCATTTTCATCTCCCTAATTATCATCCTTACTTGGCATGATAACATTGTTGCTCTCAAAAATATGTTTTGATCTAGGTTCGTGTCTTAATACTAATCACCAATCCCTATCCAACACATTTGGGTTAAAAAACACCTAGTTGCAGTGTTTTGGGAAAACATAAGGCTCCCTAACTTAATGCCACATCTTTCTAGAGTTTATAGATATTAGCCCACTATCACGATCTTCCTTTACATTATTCCAATCAAAGGTGTCTCACCACTTGCACCTAAAAATAAACACATTGGAACAAAGAGAATTCCACTTGAATGATCTCTTGTATCTTTCTAATGTAACCTAATGTCCCCTGCATTAGGTTTTGATTGTGGTGGCTAGCATGACTAGATTGGTCGAACTCGACTTCCACTCCACAGTCTTGTGTCATGCATCCATCATCGACAGCCTCCGTCAAAAAAATGATGTCCATATGTCCACATAGATGGGAACAAATGCACCTATGAAAAAGTGAAAAAAATCATAGTGTCATGTGTATAATAACTTGAACATAATTAAAAATGCTATATATATATATATATATGAAAGTTTTAGTATGAAGTTAAAATTGTATAGAAAGAGAATATAATTATCGAGTTGTTGCACCCAATCCTTATGTTTAGCGCATCCTCTTTTGCACGCGGGTAACGACCAGATGCACTGTATTTCTCTCTGAATTGATAAGAAAACCAATTGTTAGGGCATGTATTTAGCATATTTTATTTTAAATTATCAGGATAAGGCATGCTTCTACCATTCAACCATTTTAATTATTTCCTGTCACTCTCCCATTTCCTCCTCTTCGTACAATGCAACCCAAGGTTGTGTCACTTCCATATTGTAAAGAATGAATTTTTTAATGGCTTCAATTTTGAATTCGTTGATGATCAAATCAAACCAATATATATATATGGTATTAGATCAATATATGCATTAATACGAAGTTTAGTGTGAATAGTTATTGTGCATTGATTTGACAAATGATAAGCATGCACTTACTTTGTGCCTCTTTCCATTCGTTTCGAGAAGCTCTCCCTCTCTTTTGTCTTCATCCCTTTTTTCATCCCAAATCGCCACACCTGGTGCGTTTTTTATCTACTTGATGTACTCAGTGACATAATAGAAATACCTCACGCAATATATACCCCTCTTCCATCGACCTCTCAGCTTTTTCTCTTTGTCGAAAAAAACCTTTCAATTTCTGCATATACCTCTCTAAGAAGAACATCCATTGACAAGAAACAACCATAACTACTTCAACCTCATATACTAGGTGAATGAGAAGACGAACCTACAAGTCCATAAAACTCATTGGAAGCTCCTTCTCAAACATACAAATAATCTCAACTATCTCTTGACACCACCATGGAACGTTAGCCATATGAATCTCATTTGATGTGATCCAATGTACAAATGCAAATAATTAGATATGGTACATCGTAGGTTTTGGGGGAAGTTATGGTTCACACACCCATTCATGAGCAAAGGATAATGACACTAAATAGTAAATAGTACACTATAAAAAAATTATTTATAAAATATCCCATTACAAAAAACAAAATCATGTTTTTGACATAGGTACTTTTAAAAGGTTTAAATGGTCATGCGATTTCAACCCCGAAAAACGATCTTCTATAGTGAGGCAATGTCGTAGTGAAGACTCACATAAAGAAGGCACCCTCACACTCATTATAAATTCATTTTACAAATAAAGATCATATTTCTTTAAAATCCATGGGACATTACTTTCTTTGAAAGACCAAGAGTAACCAGCCTCTCTTCTAGTTTCATGTCTCGGTCAATGTTTCTTTTTATTTTTTGAAGAAATAAGATCTTTCCTAACAGCCAATGTGTCACTTTATTTCAATGATATGCGCCTCTATAAAGAAGATGAAATATTCTTAAATATATGCATGAGATTTAGTAAGTGGAAAATCTTAAGATGCTCCCAATATGGGAGATCATAAAAGACATATTTCCTTTTCAACCCAATGGGAAAATTCTCAATTGTTTGACTATTGGCACTGCTTGGATGGCTAGTGTCAGCAAGTGAGTTGGCATTGATGTCAACCAGATTAACATTGATGTGCATGGTGTGTCAATCTCAGGGGGAGCCCCATGCTTATTGCAGTCTCTTGTAGAGAATCATCATAGTAGCAGGCTTATTGGAGAAGCCATAATATTATGACTATAATGGTTGGGAGTCCCATACTTTGGAGGATATTATCCCTGAGAATATTAGTTCAGAAGGTCTTGGAAATGACATTGTTATGAAACCAACTCACAAAAAGATAGAAAAGATAGATCAACGACTTTAAAATCAGCCTCTTCGAGGGGGCAACCTCCTTTACATTACAAAAATGAACAATTCTTGGATGATACAAATGAAAAGACCTCATTTCTATATATAAGAGTCTATGTGGTCCCAATACAATCAGAGCCTACATAACAATAATATTGTAGGGGTACAACAATAACAATAGTGGGCTTCTATGGGGCATAATAATAACAACATGGAGACTATATGGGCACAATAATACAATAAGGGGGTTGCACTAATAACAATATGGAGTTACACTAGTAGTATAGGGACCTAACATGCCCCTCTCCTTCAAAAATTATTGTCCTTAACACTTGAGTAGTTCTGGATGCTTCTATATAAAATTCTCATCCTCCCATGTGGAATCTTCAGCAGGTAAGTTCTTCCACTTGATGAGATATTCTAAAATTGAACCATTTTGTATTTGTCGATTTCGTGATTTTGTGACTACTTTAGGTTCCAATATGATTTTTCCTTCCTCATCAAGTTCTGGCAATATTGTTTGAATTGGGATCGTCTCACCTATAACCTTCTTTAAGCATGAAACATGGAAAACTGAGTGCACTCAGGAAGATGCAGAAAGCTCCAATTTGTATGCCATAGTACCAATATTTTGTAACAGCTTGTACAGACCATAATATTTTGGTGATAATTTATTATCCTTCTTCGCTTGCTTGAGGTAAATTTGTTTGTATGGTTGTAGTCTTAGAAATACCAAGCCACCTACATCAAAACTTCTTTCACAGCAATGTTGATCTGCCTATTGCTTCATTCTATTCTGCACCAAAGTGAGGTTATCCTTTAAGAGTTTGAGAACTTGTTGTTGATGGTTGATGTGATCTTCCACTGCTTGAACCTTAGATTTTTTTTTTTAAACATGATGTGATTGATGGTGGATGATATCCATAAAGTGTCATAAACGGGGTCATTTTTGTTGCAGTATGGAAGGAAGTGTTATACCACAATTCAGCTAGAGGCAACCACTTGACCCATTGTGTTTGTTTATCAAATACAAAGAAGCAAAGATATCATTCCAAACATCTATTCACTATCTCAGTTTTCCCATCAGATTGAGGATGATAAGATGAGCTATGAGCTAACTGAGTACCCAAATATTCCACCTCTTGTACTCCAAAGAAATATTTGGAGTTTTTTACATATAATTGTTTCTCCTCCAATAGTTTGAGCACCCTGTCAACATATTGAACATGATCCTTCCAAGACTTGTTGTAGATTAGTATATCATCAAAAAATACTAACACAAAATTTATAAGGAAGGGTTTGAAAATGGAATTCATCAAACCTTGAAATGTAGAAGGTGCATTGGTAAGGCCAAAAGGCATGACAAAAAATTCATAATGACCCTCATGAGTTCTAACTATTGTTTTTGGAATATCTTCAGGCTTCATTATGATTTGATAATATCCTGAATGAATACCCAACTTGGTGAAGTAATTTTCTCCATGTAATTCATCCAATAATTCATTAATGACAAGAATAGGAAATTTATCTTTAATAGTAAGCTTGTTGATATCCCTATAATTTGGACACATGCGCCATGATCCATCCTTCTTGTGTACCAATACCACTGGAGCAGAGAAAGAAATTTGACTAGGTTGAATTATACCAACCTCTAGCATTTTTGCAACCATAGTTCAATTTCACTCTTTTCGGCATATGGATATATGTAAGGTCTGATGTTTGGGGGAATACTTCTTGGAATAAAATGAATAGCATGATCATGAAAAAAAATAGGTGGGAGGCCTTTGGGAGTCTTAAATACCTTGGAATGATTGCCCAAAACTTTTTGGAGATCTGGAAAATAGATGATTTTGATGCAGGAACCTCTAGTGAACATAACTGGGCAATTACGCCTCATTGTTCTTTATTTAGAAGCTTTGTCATGTTTTTAGAGCTAATTATCTTTCCCAGTGTCCCTACGATACCCCTTAATTCAACTTCCTTTCCTTCCCAAAAAAAATTCAAGAAACGTTCTTGAAAATTAAAAGATATTGTACCCAAATATTGTAGCCATTGGACTCCTAGTACAACATCCGCACCAGCCATTGGAATGGAAAGCATTGGACTATTCAAGACATATTCTCCCATGGATAGCTTGACATTATGGCACTTTCCAGAGAAATTTACGGTTCCTCCATTTGCAACCATTACTTGATGTTTACACCTAATCTTCATGATTGGGAATTTTATGTAAATAAAATAAATTGGGAAGGTGAACAGTCATCGGGAGATGAACTGAACAATCACTCCCTATTGTATATAATAATGGGTTACCTATGCAATAATACATGAATCAATTTTCTGCCAAACTGGAGTTACTCCTGGCCTGACATGGTATCAGAGCCAGCTCCTTTTTTGGCTCATGTGCCTTGTAACTCCCTTGACTGAGTGAGTGCCTGTTCTGCCATATTCCTTTTATAAAACCTGCGCCCTGCTCTTTTGAAGCATTGTCCTGTCCAGCGCTGCCCATTCTGTCTTGGAAGAAGCCCTGTACGTTAATTGAATGTTGCTCTGACATCAATGCTGGTTGAAACGCTGTGTCCATTGAAACGTTGTGTTTGGTATCAACGCTGGATTGAACATTGTTCAATTGAAACGTTGTGTTAACGTTGTATACCATTCAGTCGCACCATTAATTTGCAAACCACGCCATTAGGTTGGGAGCTGGAAGACTCGACATCATTGACAACGCATAGAAGCCCAGAGAAACCATTGTCTATAGCTCGTCTCTTGAACGCTTAAGCTTGTCTGTTTAACGCTCCCATATGTATTGAACACTGTCCAAGTTTTTGAACGCTGGGGGGTTTGGTTCATAACGATGTCCAAGCGTTGAACTGCATTTTGAACTGTGCATTGTGTGCTATATATATATATTATATATATATATATAATATATATATATATATATATATATATATGCATTAATATATACATATGCGTTGAACTGTGCGTTGTGTGCTATATACATATGCGTATTGAACTGCATTTCAAATGCTCTCACCATGTTGAAGGGTCTCTGCATTTGATTGGTATATGGTATTTAAATCATAATTTTAAATTGATCCTGCAGCACTTGTGAAAAGACTCTCCACTTCAATGTAGAGTTTTATGGCTATGATCATTTGAGTTTGTAAAGGTTTATATTGGGCCGAGCCCGTATAAGTTTCACCCAACGAAAAAGGGATCATGAACATCATGCACAAATGATGCCCATATTTTTATCTTTTCATAGCAAACAGTCTTTTCATGAACCAAAGGTCTAGAGAATCAAAGGGATTTATGGTGTTTTTTTCCTTTAAGTGAGCTTTGAAATTGCTGCTCCAAAATTGTTTCCCACAGAAATTTTTTAGTACATTAGTACTGTATATTGGCAGAAGTTTTTTTATCAGCAGAAGTATTTTTTTTTCACAAAATGCATTCAATCATCTCTATGGTAGGAATAGTTCTCACTGGCAAGGAGAACTATCCTGATTGGTCCCGGATGATACAACAAACCCTCATCTTCAATGAGTTGTGGAAAGGAGTGTGTGTCGGAGAAGGAGACAGTGACCCAGAAAAGCCTACCTCAGACAAAGAGCTCTCCATTTGGGAAAACAAGAACATAAAAGCTTATGCATTAATCGCAGCATCTGTAAATAAAGAGGTGAGTCGCCATATTTCATCATATTCAACTGCATTTGAAGCTTTACAAAAGCTGAAAGAACTCTATGACTCACATTCTGCACTTGAAGTCGTCCAACTCATGACTAAACTCTTCACTCTTGAACTGCAAAATAATGATCCTCTTGCTCTTGCATCTGAAATAAAGTCTATAATGCATGATATCAAGTCCACTAAGGTTGAGCTGGATATCCCTCTTATTGCTTTTCTCAAGGCACTTTATCCCACTTACTCCAATTATCTTGAGTCTTTGCAAGCAAATGGAAATCTCAAAGATGTGACCTTTGACTCTCTTGTGAAAAAATTTGCTGAAAGAGAAAAAGATTTTGGAAAGAAGACAACCCCTGAGTATTCTGAAGAGACTGTGTGCCTTGCTCATAAAGAAAAACATCCTGCTCAAGATTCTACAAGAGGAAGAGGAAGATATTTCAGAGGCAGGGGGGCAGACATTCTCAAGGAGAAAAGGCAGATTTACACTGTATACACTGCAAAAGAAATGGATCACATGATGCATCCACATGCAAGCTACCATGGGAAAAAATTGAGTAGAAAAGAAACCAACAGAAAGGTAAAACGGATGATACAGACAAAGGTAAAGCACCTAAATCCGCTCACTATGTTTAGGCATAATGTAACATTGGAGTAAATGAAGATTTGTTTAATGCTTCACTTGCTTCCTGGAAAAATGATTGGTTGCTTGATTCAGGAGCAACCTGTCACATGACTCATAGAAATGATTTTTTTGAAGATTTCACTGACAATGTTGATGGAGCAGTATACTTTGTAGATCAGTCAAAAATCAAGCCATCAGGGCTTGGCTCAATCAGGCTTAAACTGCCTGGTCTTCCAGACTTTCTTCTGGATCATGTTCTATATCTCCCACAGCTCAAGAGAAACTTGCTGACCTTGGTCCACATCCGCCAGCAAGGTCACTACATTCATAGGTTTGATGGCAAGCTTGAGGTAAGAAAAGCATCTGATCACTCACTTGTCATGAGGGAATAGAAGAAGAAAGACTTTTCAAACTGCAAGGAACATCTACTCATGCACAACATTTCTCATATATTTCTCATCATGAAGAAGGTACACTTCCATCAAGTTTATTATGGCATGCTAGATTTGGACATTTAAACTATGACAGTCTCCGCTTATTGAAGAAAAATGGTATTGCTGGTTTGCCTACAATTCCTAGAAAACTTAAGCAATGTGATGCATGCATTCTAGGAAAGCATAACAAACAGTCCTTTCATGACTCACATTCAAGAGCACATAGGAAGCTTGAACTTATTCATTCAGATTTATGTGGTCCAATGCCTGTTCCTTCTGCAAATGGAAATAAATATATCATGACATTTATTGATGACTACACCAGAATGTGTTGGGTTTATTTATGAAGAACAAATCTGATGCTTTTCAAACATTCAAGAATTTTCATAAATGGATTGAAAATGATGCACAATCTCATATTGGGTCTATTCGCACTGATAATGGAAAGAATATACATCAAATGAATTTGAACACTATCTTCGCCAACATGGGATTAAACATCAAACAATTGTGCCTTATAATCCCCAACAGAATGGTGTAGCTGAAAGAATGAATAGAACAATCTTGAATATGGTACGATCCATGCTTTTCTTCAAAAATGTAAAGATAATGTTTTGGGCTGATGCTGTTCTATGTTCTGCATATATAAAGAATATATTTCCATCTAATGCTATAAGAAACAAGACTCCTTATGAATTGTGGTATGGACATGTTCCTTCGGTAAAACATCTCAGGATTTTTGGTTCCACCTGTTATGCTTTGATACCAAAGGTACATAGAAACAAACTTGGTGCTAGAAGTCGTAAGTGTATTTTCTTGGGGTATTCAAATACCTCAAAGCATACCGCCTCTATGATGAAGAAAATAAAAAGTTTGTTATATCTAGAGATGTAATTTTTCTTGAATCATCCAAATCTGACAATGTTGTTGAGCGGCAACTTGATCGCTTGGATAGATTCGCAAAAAA
>APFE031562174.1:89645-103061 GCA_000404065.3 Pinus taeda | reverse complement strand
AAAAAGGCTTGATTGATCTGTGGATTCGCCATCTCCTGCTCATTATCCAGTTGATTTATGTCAAGGGCTTGAAAGTTGGTTTCAATCATAAGTTTAGCTAGTCCTTGTCCTTTTATCAGTTTTGTTGGTTTGATTTCAATGTCATATTCTAGTATGGTAGCTATCCATTTGCCCCTTTTGCCTTCAATTCCTTCTTGGGTTAGGATGTCTTTAACAACAGCGTTGGGCACATAAGCAATCACATGAGAGTAGAAGATGTAAACTCTAAAGTCCTTAATGGCTTTTACAAGTGCATATGCTTGTTTCTCCATGATTTGATATTTGAGTGGAGCATCTCTAAGTGCCTTGCTAAAAAGGCATTGGGTTTTTCACATCCCTGTTCATCTTTTTGAAGCAAAAAAACAACAATTGTATGTTCTGATGCAAATGAGAATATGATAAAGTCCTTGTCAAAATTGGGGCTTGTGAGGACTGGTGTTTGAGTCAAAGCTTTTTTGATTTCTTCAAAGGCTTGCTTAGCTTCTATTGTCCACTTAACCTTGGAATCCTTTTTCAGCATGTTGTTCAACAATCTTATCAGCTCGACCAGGTTTGGTATGAATCTTCTTAGAAAATTGATCTTCCCCAAAAAGGCTTGCAGTTATTTGATGTTTCTAGGATGAGGGACTTGCAAGATAGCTTGTATTATGTTCGGATCAATTCTAATGCCTTCTTTAGAGATGTTATGGCCCAATAATTTTCCTTCTTCTAGGCTAAACAATGATTTCTTTGGATTCAATGATATACCATATTTTCTACAAATTAAAAATACCTGCCTGAGATGATCTAGGTGTTCTTGATCTAATTTAGAAAAAGTTGTAAGGTCATCTAGGTAAATTACTAAAAAATAATGGATTTCTTTAGCAAAAGCTATATCCATGGCTCTTTGAAAAGTAGCTCCTGCATTCTTGAGTCGAAATGGAATTTTTACATATTTGAATGTTCCCCAAGGGGTTGTGAAAGCAGTTTTATCTTGGTCATTGGGGTGCATTAGGATCTGATTGAAGCCTGAGAATCCATCCAACAGTGAGATCCTTGAAGCACCCACTACCCTTTGTAGAATGTGATCCATTTTGGGTAAGGGGTAGTTATCCTTTAAGGATACTTTGTTCAAATTTCTCAAATCAACACACAGCCTAATCTCCCCTGTCTTCTTTCTAATGGGCACCAAATTTGAAACCCATTTTGAAAATCTGATTGGAGCTATAATTCCATCTTCATACATTCTCTTAACTTCTTTCTCAATCAAAGGGAGGAGCACAAGGTTGACCCTCCTAAGTTTCTGTTTGAAAGGTTTTTGGTTTTCCTTGAGAGGTATACTGTGTTGGATAACAGATGTATCATAAGACTTTAGGTCCTCATAACTCCATGCAAAAACATCTTGAAACTCTTTGAACAGTTCAACATACTTCAGTTTTTGGTCAGGGGGCAGAACTTTGGACAATTTTATGATTTTAGGATTTCCTGCAGTTCCTATATTACAGTCCTCAATTTCTGCGTTTAATGGCTGCATTTTAGGTTTCCTAGAAATGTCATTTGAGTCAAAAATGTCTTCCAAAGGGGTGAGGCCTATAGGTAAAAAATTATCCTTCAAATCAATGACTTCACATTCTGCTCCAATGGCATCATTACATTATGTTTCTTCAAGTTCATGTAAATCTGCTTTAGCAAACTTAGTGGGATGTAGAATTTGGTTTGCTGTTTCAGCAAAAATATGTGTCTCAACTGTGTCTATTTGATCATTTTCACTTGCAGAGCTTGTATCTATTTTTGTGTTGGAAAATTCTTCTTTGAGGGTCAGGAAATTATTGATTTGAATGTCACTGTCGAATACTTGCCAATTTTTTACATTGTCTGGAACACTTGGTCTATGTTTGATTTTAGCTGTGAAAAGATGAGCATGACCAAATGGCAGCTTGCAAGTACTGGCAAAGGTTGCTAGGCTATGAGCATGTAAATTTTGATTCCTTGGGATTTTGGTGAGTTGGGATTCTAGGAAAGTATTGAGAATTTCAATTTCTGCCCCTCTGTATGATCTCAATCTAATGTCATTTGTGACAAAGTTATCTTTCATTTGCTGAATTATCAAATCAGAATCTCCTAAAACTGATATCCTATGTGCCCCTAGGCTTTTGATCACTTTGAGCCCGAGCAGAAGGGCTTCATATTCGGCCATGTTGTTAGTGCATATGAAATTCAATCTATATGCATGCCCTTCAGCATAGTCATTTTTCATGTTGTGAATCAAAATGCCTGCCCCTGCTCCTAGATTATTAATAGATCTATAAAACTCTAGATACCATAGAATTTCTTGTTTAGAACTATTATCAGGAATTGTCTCAATTTGTTTAGTAGACAGATTTGGATCTTCATTTTTTTTTGATATTTCTTGTGTGACTGTTATATGGCTGTTCTCAGAGACTTCTTGAATCTGAACTGTGGGTTTTTCATCTAGGAATTCATTCTGGTTTAATGCCAAAATTTTAACATCAGTTGAGGTGTGAATCTCAGTGTTGTACAAGATGAAAGAATCCATGTCTGAATGCATGAAATAAATGGGAAAGTTTTGGGGTTTTTCTTGGCTGCTAACCACATACTTCATTAAAGTTTCTCTGTATAATCTCTTTGGCTGGCCAAAGACTGAGATGGTGGCATAAGACATGTCAAATTGCAAATATCCCTGAAGCTTGGCACCCCAGGATTTAGATAACAACATTCCATATTTGGGTGGAATATCAGCCACCACCACATCCATTAAAATTGTTTTGGCTGGATATTGGACTAATGATACACACAGATCTTTGATCAAGCCTAGACATCTAACTTGGCTGGAATCAAATGAGAATAGGTATTTGTATGGTCTAGCTATGTCAAGCTCTAATTTTTCCATCACAGATTTGGGCATCAAGTTATGAGAGGCCCTAGAATCAAACATTGCATTGTGAAGTATCTTATCATGAATGTTTAAGTTGACATGGAAAGGAGGAACTCCTCCATCTACCAATTTGCCATTTGCTTCAGGGCCAAATATAAGTTCTGGTTGATCATCAAGGACATTCACTGAATCTTTGTTTTCTGAAATCTGTAATGATATGCTGATTTGTTCTCTAAAAACTTCATGCCTAGCCAATTCAGACAGTGGGATGGCTATTTTTAACTTACTTATTTCAGTTTCCAAATTGAAAGGTTTTTCTGTTTGTATTTTGATATTTCGAGAAGTAAGGTTATCCTTTTCAGCTGAGTTTTCTGTAACTGATTCCTTCACTGGAATATTATTATGAGCCGAAGTCACTTTGACACCGTTTTCTATGGGTTCCTCTATGATTTCCTCAAGAGGAAAAATAGTTGGAGGGTGCTGGTTTGATTTTTCTAGGTCTGAAATGTCTTCAACTGTTGGACTATTTGGATTGGAAGTTGATTTAGGAATGGTTTGTATATGATGATCCTTGGGTTTGGTTTTGTTAGGCTGCTTGATTTGTTTTTTCTTGGGATCATCAAGGATGTTTATTCTTCTACTCCTAAGATTGTATTGTTTATGCACTTCATAGATAGCTGCATCATATCCTTCTTTGAAATCAAAAGACTCTCCTGATTGAATTTGAAACTGACCAAGAGTGTGAGCTTCTTGGTCTTCTCGAGTTAGGAAGATTTGCCGTACACCATTGAGAACCATCAAGCAAATTTGGGTATCTTCTGTTGGTTCACTAGATGTTGAAGCTTCTGCATAGTTTCCTTGGAATGGGGGCCTTATGTTTTGGTCTGGACCAACCTTTCCTAGATTTGGATTTTGTTTTTTTTCTAAAATTTGGAGTTCTAGCAGTGCTGCTTGGTTGGCCCTCCCATGAAGATTTCCTCTCAATAGTTTCCACTCTATCTCCCAGTCTATCCATACCTTTAATGATTGCATCTAATTTTTGTTCAAATGTAGAAGGTTCTTCCTTAAAGGTTGTTCTTCTCTCAGATCTAGCCCGATTTCTTTTAGAAATCAGATTGGCTTCAATACTTACAGCTATGCTCTGCATGTCTTCTAAGCTTGGAGGAGCTCTCTCCCTAAGGTGGTAAGCCATGTCCGAGTCAAATCCATCAAGGAATTTGATCAAGGCTAATTCTAGTGGTGGTCTAAGATTCTGAGGGATGGCATTGTACACATTATTAAATCTGGCACAGTAATCTTGGACACTTTCTTGTGGACCTCTTTTCAAGCTTTCATATTCTGATAGGATGTGTAATGGGTCCTTTTTATTTTCCCATCTATTCATGAACATATGATAAAGGGCACCTGAGTTAGCAATGGTATTTGCAGGGAGTGCCCTAAACCAGGTCCTTACATCACGAGTTAAGCTCTAGACGAAAATTTTCATCCTGACATCATCATCATCAATTTCATAGTTTTAAAAATAGTCTGTCATCTTCTTGGTATGTTGTTGAGCTATATAGGTTCCAGTACCATCAAAATAGGTGATTTTGCTTTGATAGTCTTGGGGCATAGCCCCTGGATTTGCAGGTAACTGCAAGGGAGCATATCGATTTGCCATATTAACAGGTAAAAATGGGACAGCTGGAAGCACAATGATAATAGCTAAGATAAGTGCTATGGATGGAGGAGTGGAAAAGAGGTTTTGGAGTGATGATGGTGAACTAGAAAAATTAGTAGAGATAGGAGAAAGGACTGGTGATTTTCCAGTAGTAAGCTTAGGCTGGATGGGGTTTTTCTGAGGTGTATTAAGGTTTAACTCAGCATAATTTTCTTGGTTTTCTTGGATTCTAAGGCGCTTAGGGATTAAACTAGGATTGTCAAAGATAGCTGGAGGATTTGGGTCTGGGTTTGACCTAGTGTAGCGAGTTTTCTTCTTTGGAGCCAGCTTCTAGAAGTAGATTTTTTGGTATTTTCTGGAAATATTTGAAGGATACAAGTTTTTGAAATATTTTGAAGGGAGCCTTTGAAATATAGAAGGCGTTGGGCTTTCCTTCAGGTATGTTCGAAACAAGGAAACTAATAAAATGTTTGAGAAAGCTTTTTAAAGCCTAAAACTAGACTGGAGATAGACTGAAGTAGCTTTTATTTACTCCTGTGATTGCATAGCAAAACAGTTTCAAAGGCTGCCTGGCTAACTTCAGGCTCCATCTGTAGTTTTAGAATTTACACAACAGTAACAAACATTCATTCAATCCCTAGTGGAGTCGCCAATAATGTTATCACTCAGGTTGTTACCCAAAACTTGTGAGAAAAGGGAATATGACCGAGGTAACCACTAACCAACCTTTTAGATGCAGCTTCTAGCCAAACTGCATCGAGAGAGGGCTCTCTCTTTATATTTTAGCTTTGTTTTGAGGTATTTTAGGCTAGTTATGATGTATAGGGTTTTGTTTTAAGTTTGTTAGATGGTGATCTTAAACAGAGTTGGGATGCAAGTTTGAAACAGTTTATTTCATTGGGAAAATGGAGTTTATGAGGATGAACTACTGAGTGTGTTTTCTTTGATAAAGGGCAATACTACAGAGCAAGATAATCGATCTTGGAACAATTTTAAAATCTAGAAATTGATGGAATGTAAGCCAGTGGATGAAGGGCAGTTAAGAATCCTTCATCATGTTGGCAGAGGGAAAGTGCATGAATATTATCAGGGAGAAATAAAGAATTCCTTGGCAATATTCAAAGTGAAAGAATCAGTGGAGACAGGAGCAGCTAAGAATTCCTGTTTATGCTAATTCTGAAGAAAACATAATTAACAACATAGATTGAACATATAGTGTATTTAAACAAGTTCTGGGCTATTCTTTTTCCCTGTTACTAAGATTATGAAACATATATGAAATTTGCAAACGCAGAAAACAAAAAACACAGTTTAGAACAACTTATTGATCCATAGAAAGACACAAGAATTCTGTAGCAGGCCCCAGAACATCAAATCCACATTCATACGACCCAACAGCAGTGAACTTCAACAACCTTTGTATTTAAAAAATCTCAGAGTTACAGTGCAGTCCAGAGAAGAAATCACCAACCCTGAATACATCTCTTGGGGAGGTATTTATACAAAAGAGAGTTACAAAATATCTTGTAGATAAGATATCAAGCAATAACTTCCTCCACCTACTCTGACAAGGGAAATAAATGTAGAAATGAATGCAGGAGTAATTGTTGCTGTGTTGGCTGCTTTAACTAATAAGATATGTTTTGAGTTTTTAACTCAGGAAGTCGGCTAGTAGCTGTGTCTTTACTTTGTGTTCCTGCGTTGCTGTCCCGACCCTTTCATCTGTGCTTGATTCCACTTTAATGCGTTCTAGTCCCCGCTTGACTCCTTCCTCTGTTGTTTTTTGCCTTTCTGATATGTGCCACGTGCTTTGACATTGAATTAAATGCAGATGATAAAGGAAAATTGGAATTACCTTGGTAAAACCTCCAGCATGCTCTGCCACCATTGGTCTGTTGGCAACTGATGTCTTTGTATTTTTATTAATGTTTCATCAGCTTCAGTATACCTGTAGAAGTTGGGCTAGACTTCAAAAAGATGATTGATTTCATGTTCGATATAGAACAGATTTTCCAACTTGTCATATAAGCTCTGTCCAGAGGGAGGTCCTGTGTCTTCTGAAGTGCTTGATGATGCTGTGATCTGATTGGCAACATATGTGTTTACCCTATGAGCATATTGTTCATGTGTTAACAGTCTTTGATTGCTGGTTAACAAACTGGGTAGACCCTTCTGCTGCAAGACTCTAAAGTTCTATGTGAAGGCATTTATCTCCATTTGCATTTCTTGGCACTTTCTTTCCAAATTCTGTATAAAATTCCTCATAGTTAGCACCTTTTTCACTGTCAAAATGGTGCTTGTTCTGTCCCTGATCTCCAAAGCTGCTAACTGTTCTGTGGTATGAGTATTCAAAAAATGAATTAGTCTATTGGCCTACTCAGGAATGTTTCCCAATGATGCTCTGGCCCTTTGAATTTCTACTTGGGCTTTTTCTATCAATTGTATTTGCTCATGGATCATCTGAATTGATTGCCATTGATCCGTGATAGACTGGCCAATTTTAGTCCACAATTTTTTTTTAATTTCTGCTAGAGGCTTATGAAGTGTGAGATCTTTTTCCAAGGATTTCACCTTATTCTCCAGGGCCTTTACCTCTCTGGTTTTCTCTGCTACAGTTATTTTTGATTTATCATACCTTACCTCTAGTTCAGCCAGTTTTTCTTTTGCCTCTTTAAGCTTTGACATTTGGACTTCTAGCTCTTTTACTGCTTTCATCAGTTCTTCCATGCTCATGCTGGTATCTGGTCCTGTTGTTAGCGCTGAAGCTGAGGTACCTACTGTTGATGCTGGGATAGTAGGAGGGACTGCTGCTATAACTGTGGGGGGAGCAGTGGTACGTGTTGGAGCTGTTTCGGGTGGCTGGGAGGTCGACTCTCCCTGCTTCTCTTTCATTGCTTTCTCCAATGCTTGCTCTGTTTCTTCTAATCTCTCATTCATCCTCATTAGTAAACTCACCATGTCCTCCTCTTCTTTCTGCTATGCAACTTCCGTGGTTTGTGGATGCATTGTAATTTGTAGCTTTAATTGGTTTTTGAGGGCTGCAATGTCCTCGTCCTTCTTCTTTATTAGTGCTTTGATGCCCTTTGCATCCTTAGGATTATGCTCGAGATCGATGATAATTTCTTCTAAGGACTTAATCCTGTTGTCCTTAGCTAAGGAGGAAGCCTTTTCCAATTCTAATTGGGCAGAGGTATTGTGCAATGAATTTTGCAATTTGTGAGCGAGCCATGCCTTGTCTGCCAAGGTGGAGTACACCATTTCCCCAGTTTGTTTGTGTAATTCAATCTGGTCTATTGGGTGGATGTCTTTAGAGAGAACTTCCATATTGGTTCTAATATAATCAGTAGCCGACTATGGTTGCTGTGTCTTGGGCTTGAAATGACTGAGGATCATTTTCTTTTTCTGAATATCATAAGCAGCCATTATCCTTTGTTGATTGGTGGGTGCTGTCCTCATCAGATGATTATAAAGTTGCATCCTCACTGGATCATTCTTTGCCTTTATCTCGGTGAAAGTTTTCTTAATATCTGAGCCTTGCTTGCTTTGAGGCCTGGAGGATGAAATTTCCACACTCTGCTACCTCTCTAGCTCTTGCTGGAATGAACCAGTTGATGCGCCTGCCATTGGAGAAGTTTGCTGCTCAGTCCTTTCCTCATCCCTCATGCTTCTTGTGGTTTCTTCCAAAAATTCCTCCTCAGAATAGGGATTCAATCTCTGCCTCTTATCTTCCGGTTGTTTTGCTGGTCCACTGGTAGGGGTATCCTCTTCTATATCTCTCTTTCTGCTCTTTTCCTCATTTTGAGGAGTCTGTAGTACAGGGGCTTCTGGTGCCTTGGTTTGAGCTGGGAAAACTTGCCCTTGACCCTATTCTTTTGATGTGGTAGGCTGATCTGCCATTGTTTGCTATTTTGTATCCATCACCTCCTTGCCCTTTGCTGCTGCTGAACCGACCTTTTGTGATGTTTGTTGTGAGCTCTCAGCAAAAGATGTATCACCTCCAATGTGCTGGGGAAACTTGAAGGATACCTGTCCAAAAGAGTCCAGGTCAAGTGTTTTTTCAAGCTCTTTCATTTCCTTTTCCAATTTCTCTTCTTCAGTTATCTCTTCAACTAATGTGCCCTCTAGCCACTCTTGTTGATTAGCATATTTCTGGATTTCAGGGAGCTTGCAATGCACACTGGTAGCTTGTTTTTCACTTTTCTATAGCTTATGAAATGATTGGGGTCATATGGTGCCTAATAGAAACTCTGTTTCAGCTTAAGTCGGTGCCCTAAAATATCATCAGCCTCTTGCCAGGCTTCCCTTTTATTGAAGGTGAAAGGGCCCAGTTGATTTCTTATTTTGAGTTGTGCTTTTTTCTTGGCCTCACAGAAATGGATTACATCTGCTTGGATAATTTTCTTGAAGTATTCCAGTGCAAACAATCGCATTGGCACATATTTTGGCAATTTGTAGGGGCACAACTCATAGCCATATATTCGGATCACAGTGTGATTCTGGTAAAAGTACCAGTCACCTATGTTATAGCTCTTGGAGAGCTGTAGAATTCTCTGCATTTCACCAGAAAGTCTATCTGGAGGACTTGTCATCAGTTAAGAGGTGGATGGATATATGAACATATCAATGAATTCACAGTAAGTATAAGGAGAGTAGTAAACATGGTGGAAGGCTGAGGTATAGAAGATTACAGACCTTCTCTCTCCTTTGAAATCTAATTTTCTGAGGGGAACTCAAAAAATATCTGGCTGATAGTAGAGCAACAAATGATATATGTATGATGTGTATTTAAACACTCTTTCTCTGTCCATGCTCATGAATTGCTCATGGATCTTATCAGCTATGAAGGTGGCATAATCATACCTGACAGTGGGGGGTTGTCCTGGAGTAAAGATGGATAAGAGGACCAATGTGGTTTCATCTACATACTCACTGGTTTTGAATCCTAGGATGTAGGCTATCATGTCAATAATAAATCTTCTTGCTTCATTAAACCATGAGTCTAGATATGGAGGAGGTTCTTGAGGTTGACAATTTGGTTTCATAAATAATTGGCCTATTCTGGTTATTTCTGAACTTGGAAATTTGGCACCTTGGTCAAGCAAAAGTCCCAAGGAAAGAGGAGTCAATGGCCCGGTTGGCTTAAAATGCAACATCTCATTTATAGATTCAGGGGTGATATAAAATAGAACTGTTCCAGAAGGAGACATCACTGCCCTTTGAATGGGCTCATAATTGGCATGGCATTGGTGAATGAGGTCAGGAAAAACATTGACACAAGGGAGGTAGTACATGGGCATATTGGACTCCCAAATTCCAAAGATATCAGCTTTGCTTCTGTAGCTGTTCCTGATCTCACATAGGCCTGGAGATGAGATTTGTTACCCATTATGTCATTAATCTAGAAATCCTTGTCAGCTAGGGGTAACCATTCAAGTTCTTTATGTGGAGCATTGAGAGGGGCCACATTGAGGGCCACTGGAGCAGGGTCTTCCATATTATAAATTCTCTTGTGTTTTTAATTGGAATGTGGGTCTTTACATCAACAGTGGGTAAAATAGCGGCTCTGGGGCCTTTTTCAGAGGATTTACAGACTGGAGCATTTTGTTTTGACTTGCTGGGTAGAGTTTGTAGTAGAAAACGAAGCTTGGAGAGTTTTTCAGCAAGGAATGGGTAGAAATAGTTTCAGGGCATTTCCTTCGGCAATCATAGACAAGAGTGAACTCGAGCTCGGCTTAATGGGAGAAATTTGCAGAGGTAGAGGGAGTTGGCAGGTTTTTTAGTAAAAAATTGGGCAAAATAGTAATTTCAGTGGGCAATTTTGCAGGTATTTTGACGAATGTAACTCAAATTATGGTGTTTTTTTGAGAATTAACAGAGAAAACTAGAAAATAGGGTTCAGGAGCAAAATTCATGTAAATACCTGTTTTAACGATGAAATATGCGAGTTGCAGGTGGCAAGCCGAGCTAAAGGGCCAAACTGTGGAGAAAATTAGCTGGGTGGTGGACTGTATGGTCGAATGACTGTCGTTGAACGCAAATTGGCATGCAAACGTCGCATAGAGAAGACAAACAAAAACAAGCGAAAATGACACTTTCATCTCTTTTTAGCGAAAATTTTGACTTTGGTGGGTTTTGGCGTATTTTTGTTGGATGATGTCATCATGACGTGTGATTTTGTCACGTAGTGGGGGACGTGGCAATGACGTGGTGCTGATGTGGTGGTGACGTTAGCTGATGACAAGGAGGTGAGGTGGCAGCCGTCATGGGTGTTGACGTGGACGAGGACGTCAGCGGTGGGAAGCGAGGTCGGTATATGGTATTATCGCACCACTTTTTGGGCAACGACGGTATTCAGCGGGGGGGGGGCGCGATACAGTCGGGCGGGCGACACGTGTCCCCTGTACAGTGACGAAACTGCCATTTTACCAGAACATAAACTTCGGGCGTCGGGGGGATCGCGATACAGCCACGCACCATCGGATCTAAGAGCCTGGATCTAACGGTGGACGGGACATGAAGCTGGAGGGTGGCTATGGCGTGGGTCTCGCCGCTTAAATAAACGTTTTTATAAAGTTTTGTGGGTATTTTCTTTGTTATCGGGGTCTACGAGTTGGTTATTCATTTAACCAAATGTTAAATGAAACCCAATGTTATATGCGTGCAAGGGGTTATTATAAGGTTCCAAGTGAACCTATAATTCCCGAAGAACTTTAATATATGGCTATATTGCCGAGGGTTGGGATATTAGTATTTTAGGGGTTTTTTTTATGTATTTTTATATATAATAGGGGCGAGGAAACATTATATAGGAGCTATATAATAGAGTTAGGACGTTAATATGAATATGTGGAATGAATATGTATGAATAAATGCTAAGTTTATAGAGTGAAAAACTTAGGCATGGGTAAATGAAAGGATACCAAGTTATGAAGTTTGGGAAACTTAGCATAATGGAATAAAAACATTTTACACAAGAAATGTGGCTTGTTTTGCCTAGGTGAAAACAAAGTTTCACTAAATCTTTTCCATGAAAATGAAGTGGCCTAAGGGCAGTGAGCAGATCTCATTGCCATTGGGGGGATGTTAGTAAGTGTTCTTGGGAAGATGAGGAGGAAAATTAGTCATGCTCCAATTGTTCTGTAACCACCTTGCCATAGCACCTTATGATATCCATGAGAGATGAATCATATTTGAGTAAAGAATTCACTCATGCAACTGCTTCTGCAACATCAAAACTACTTACCCAGCCTAGTCCACCTAACATTTTTTCTTCATTCTTCCTTGGGTGCATTTGAACTAGAAAACCCCGATTCTCTTCTTTTCTGTTAGCTGCCTTCCTATCTAAGTCTACCCTTATCTCTTCCCAGGGCCCAGATTAAACAGTTGGGCTCTTTTGCTTCTCTACCTATCTACTCATCTGCCAAGCTTGAACTGTTTGGGCAGACCTTTATTCTCTATTCTAAGACAAGCAAATTCAAACATGAACTTGGCCAGGATTAAGCTGTCTGGCCATTCATAAACCATAATAAGAATAAAGCAACTTTTCATAGTGAAATTCTTCAAAATATGGAAGCTTTGCAGCATGGAAATGATGAACATTTTTGGCACTTCTCCAGTAAATCATGAAAAATGAAACCTATTGGTATAGGAACCTAAAAATGGCTCCACTTAGGGATGGATTTTCCTGGTGAAAAGTCAAGAACAGTAGGTCAGATAGCCTTATGTTCACTTCTTGCTGTTTTTGTGAGGATTTTCCTTTGCTACCAACAAAGCTGTACCTTAGCAATATCTAAGTATTCCTCATGAATCTATTCCAATAATTGCAGATCTGTTTTGGATAGTCTGTCTGAATATTTGTCATCATTTTTACAGCTCCCAAGTCTCCTTTTTCAACTTCTCTTGATAAACTCAACATGTAATACCACAAGGTGGAATAATTCCTTGCCTTTCCCTCAAAATTTGCTGCAGCTTATTCCCTATCTTATTGCTGTAATAAACTGCAGAAAGTAAACACTGTTATGTACAAATTAAAGTGCTGATATCTTTAACAAAGTGGATCAAAATAGTGCTTCAACATTCGGCCATTGATTGGTCCATCATCTGTCTCTGTACCATCCAGGCTTTTCAAAAAGTAGGTGTTGTTTCCTTGTACAGTCTGAATGATAAATGGTCCTCTCCACAAGAAATCAAATTTTCCATGTTTTCCTCTATCTTCTCTTCTGGAATCCCACTTCAAAACTTTGTCTCAAATGTAGAAATCCTCTGCTTTGGTCCTTTTATCAAATATCTTTTTAAGTTTCTCTTGTAGGACCTGAGCTCTCTGATATACCTCTTCTCTAGTATGCTGTAAATGAATTGTTTGATTAATCCTTCTCTGAATATCATTAGGTTCTACTTGTATTTCTTGCAGAAATTTTATCACTGGGATTCCCAAAGAAGAAGGGAATACTGCCTCCATACCATAAACCAATTCATAGGGACTTGTCCCAATAGATCTCTTAGTGGTCAATCTGTCTGCCCATAGTGCATTTACAAGCTTTTTATGCCAATTTTTCTTGTTCTCCTCCAAGACTTTCTTAATGATGTTGATCAAGCTTTTGTTGGAGGATTCAACTAGACCATTACCTTGAGGGTAATAGGCTGTAGAATGGCCCAAGGTAATGTGGTATTTATGACACAAATTTATCATTCTCTTAAATTTAAAGGCAACAACATTGTCTGTTATAATTTTCTCAGGACAACCAAACCTAGACAAGATGTTGGTCTCTAAGAATTGCGTGATTACTGAGTCATTGGCTTGCCTACAAGGGATGGCCTCTATCCACTTGGTAAAATAGTCTGT